>CAUYSK010071809.1:0-37957 GCA_963575035.1 Avahi laniger | reverse complement strand
AGAAGAGAATTTCCAACTTCTTCCTCTAGAGTTCTAATAGTTTCACTCCTTAGGTTTAGATCTGTGATCCAGCGTGAATTGATTTTTGTGAGAGGTGAGAGGTGTGGATCCAGATTCAGTCTTCTACATGTGGCTATCCAGCTTTCCCAGCACCATTTATTGAATAAGGATTCTTTTCCCCAGTGTATGTTTTTGTCTGGTTTGTCAAAGATTAGACGGCTATATGTGGATGGTTTTATATCCGGGTTCTCAGTTCTGTTCACTGGGTTAATTGATGAAGTCAATGTCTATGTTTAATTAAGGACCTCTTGGATTTGCACATGACCTTGATCAAACATAGTTATCCTTCCCTCAGCTGCCGTGACACTACAAAGGAAGGAAAGGAAGGAGCGTCCATGCATACTGGCAATGGCCGGTCCCCTAGACCAGCAGTGGGTGGCAGCCCCCCTGGCACCTGAGATCAGAGATCCACAGACACATCCCAGAAGCTCCTTCCTCAAGGCCTAGGGTGGGGGCAATGGGGTCCCAGGATTGAAGGAGGGACATGGAGCTGGGTGTGAGCCCCTACCCCGCCCAAGCAGTCAAGGGAGGGCCTACTCCTCCACAGGGCAAAGGTGGATGCTCTGTGAGCTGGTTTAACCTGAGGGACAAGAAGGCTGATCCAGGGCCTGTTGACAGCCAGGTGCTTGTTAGGGACATGGCCACGGAATTTACTGGAAAAAGGTGGACCAAGCTCTGTGGCCCTCCTCAGCTTTCCTTTGTGTCCAGACACATCAGAGTGGCTGCTCTGGCCACACTTCCTGCCTGCCCCCTGCCAGAGGTGGGGAGCGGGGGATGTTGAAGCGGATAGGGCTCCAGGACGCAAGAGCGTGCAAGGCGGCAGTCAGAGCCGTGGGACACAAGCGGGGCTGGAGACAGCCGGAACACACATCAGTAGTTTGTGCCATCAAAGCTGCAGGCCACTTAAAAGTACATTTGTAGGCTGATGTGCAGAGATTTGACAAAATGCAGCTTTCACAATCACAAACGCCGAGGAGCCCTTGGGGTCGCTTCCCCGGCAGGCGCGTCTCAGCCGTGCTTTAATTGAGTGAGCGTCTTCCCGTTTAAGACTTCAGGGTGTAATGACCCAAAGAATAGAAATTGATGAGCAAAGACATGCCACCCGTAATCTTAAAAAATATTTGTCTTCACAATCATTAATCTTTCTAAAATTTTCTCCCTTAGGGAAGAAAAGTACAACCTGAATGTAGAAGTCTTGCTCCTGGCCTTCCAGCAGGTATGCATTCGCTCATATGTGCCCTCGCTTCCCAGGCGGCGGTGACCAGGGTGGGTGAGAGCTGGGGAGCACAGCCCCTCTTCTAGACGGACCCCTAGTTTACGGCCTGGGTCGGGGGAGCTAGCTCAGAGCTCCAAGAGAGGCCGGGCTCCTCAGGGCTGGCCGCTCGGCCCCTGGGACCTGCTCAGGAAGGGTCTGGGCACAGTCTGCAGGGCGGGGTCAGGCCCAGGCTCCTTTCACTCAGCTACTTCCCTGGACTCGGTTACTCTAGGCTTAAGCCAGGGCCCGATTCCTTCTCCCGTTCCAACGTACATTTTCTGTTCCCTGGGGCCTTTGGATCCCACCTTCGGATGCCCCAGGAAGGCAGCCCCGCTACACTCCCATTCAGAGTCCCAGGGCTGAGCTTTGCCCCCTGGAGGGCTGGTGGCCAGGCAGCCAGCTCTCCACGCTGCCGTTCCCCCGGGCTCAGCCCACCCCTCCTCCTGTGCCCTGTGGTCCGCGGTGCCCAGTCCAGAATCTTCATGGGGGACTTGCTGACCCCACACACCACACCTCTCTCTGCTTGTCCTGAATGCATGGCTAGAGGTCACCGAGAGGAGCACTCGTCCTCAGAGGGCCGGAAGAGGCTCTCCTGGTGTTGGTCTGCTTGTGCAAAGTGTCTGTAGGGTGCCCGAGGCTCGCCAGGCCCCAGGAGGGCTGTCCGGTCTGTGGGGTGAAGAAGCCCCCTGAGCCCGTCCTCCTGGACCGCACAGTCCAGGCGCAGACAGCACAGACAGCGTCAGGCAGACAGACGCGCAGACCGCAGAGGCTACCGAGCGCCTGAGTGTGATGAGAACGTGCCAGGCTTTGGAGCCCAACAGACCTGGGTGCCACGGCTACTCCGGCCACTTACCTCCTGAGCGTCCTCAGATAGTTTATTTACTTCTTGACATTTTCATTTTCTCATCTGGAAAACAAAAACAACAGTGTCCAGTTCACCAGGTGTTGTGAGAAGTAAGCGAGAGAATGTAGTTAAAGCACGTGGTTGCTCAATTCAGACCCAGACTCGGCCCAAACGCTACTAGGAATGGCCATGGCTGCTAATCTCCTGTGCACTTGCCCGCTCTGTGCACCCCAATTCAAGGAGGGATTATGGAAACAAACGAAAATTCTGAGGAGTGGCTGACTACCACTGAGAGGACCTGCCATGGACATCCTTAATGAGGTTGTACCTATTAATATAAGCCTGAGAGAGGAGTGCCTGGGGAATGAGACTCCACAGATGCCGGGAGATGCAAGGGGTGGATGCCGCTGCACCTCCAGCTCCAGCTCCCACTTCTGAGTCGGAGAGGGAGCATAGATGGGTGGAGGGTAGAGGGGGCCTGGGAGGTGGGCTGGAGGGGGCAGTGGGCTTTCGCTATGCTAGAGTCCTGGGAATAAATACAGGACTTTCTCCATCCTACCCGCAACCAGACAGGAGCCTGGGGCAGGCATCAGGGACTCTTGCCACAGTGGCGGCCTCAAGGGTCTGTACAGAGACCCCCCCAGTGGGACCCATGTGGCCTGGGTGACCAGGTCTCCTGGGCCTAGGATCTGAGGAGGAGGCTGCAGGCTCCATGCTGAGCCTGGAGTAGGGAGGCCCTGAGCAGACAGGCTTTTTCTGGGGCCGGACAGGGGCTCCAGCAGGGCTCCGAGGATGGGCCTGCACCCTGAGTGGCAGTCGGGCACCGGAATGGCCTGAGGAAATAGCTGTCAGAGGCAGAGGAAAGAGCACAGAGACCTGAGTGAGGCCCGTGGGAACACAGAGTTTGCATGGCTTGTTGCAGAGCAAATACCTCGTTTCCTACTGGAAAGCAGGAGATAAATGGGAGTGAGAATGGTCTCTGCTGAGAAGCACATTAGTGCTATAGAGGACGGAGAGGACAAGCCATCAGAGCACAGGGGCAGGAAGCAAAGGGAGGGAACCCTGAGCAAGGTGGCCAAAGGGGAGGGGACAGGGCCAGGGCCTGGGGCCACTGGACCAGAGCTCTGGGGTGAAGGTTGGGGGGAAGAGGGACAAGCCCCACATAAGCGGCAGGAGGACAGGCCGGGTCCGCCGGTGCCAGGGGACAGCTGAGTAGAGCCCCATGGCCAGGATGTTTAGGGGGATCCCCGAGTGGAAGAATGAGAGAAAAATTCTAAAAACTTGAGAAGTAAAGAACAAGTAAACGACAAAAGGAGAAGAATCGGACCAGCCTCAGACTTCTCGTGTTAATGTCTACAGACGGTGCAAAAGTGCAGCCCCAGGAGCCCATCCGCTCGAGGTGTTGGGGCAAAGGAAAGTGGTTGTCAACACTCAGATCACCTTTCTAGGGAAATACTTGGGGAGACAGTGGCTGCGATGCCCCCTGAAATAAGCAAACACACCCAGACACATGGTAGATAAATACACACGTAAACATCAGAGACGGCAGTAACTTATCTGAGAATGAGAAATACAGGTGCTAAGTAAATACTCCCGAAATTGAAATATTTCTGAACTGAACCACAAGCAAAGCCTAACAATAGTCCAGAAGGAAAGCATTAATTCTGCAAAATCTGAGAGTTAGCCTGGCCATGGATGGGAGCAGGAATCGAAAGCTTCCCCCAGAGGGGCCGGGCCTGAGGGGCTGGGGAGTGCGGGCAGGAGCGAGGCCCCCGGAGCACCCCAGTGGCAGAGGCACCTGCCCCGAATTTCTCAGAGCAGTGAAGAGCCCTCTGACTGACCACGCACCTGGAGAAGGGAAGCCGTCATTACAATGCCGTAGAGGAACTGACCAGAAAACACAGAGAAAGGAAAAATAAGGAACCAAAAAATAAATAATAAACTTAAAACGACAGAAATAAAACCAAGTAATTAGCTAGTATTTACTTAACAATGGACTGACGTATTCCGTCAAAAGACAGACTGCCAGTTCGAAACGCCATTCAGTCCCCTGGCTATATTCCCTGGACAAGACATACTGAAAATAATACGGTACAAAAAGGCGGAAAGTAAAGGAATGAGCAGAGAGGTACCAGGCAAAGAAAAGCACAAAGGGACGAAGTGCAGGGAGGACAGCAGAGTCGCAGCACTCTCATCAGGAGTGTGCTCGAGGTGACAAACATGGCACACAGGCACCGTGACAAAGAAGGCGTGAGACCCACGATGTAACACCCCTCCGTCCTGAGTGTGCCAGCGCTGAGGAGCAGGCAGGGCGGACGACAGGACCCCGGCCTTCCCTCAGTGTCCCCTGGCGTTATGGATGAGACTGCAGAATCATGTTCTGACAAGTATAAAGAAGTAAATTCCTTTAGAAGAAAATTATTAATGTCGTGGGTACTTTTCTCCTAAGATTTGGGCAGATGACCTTCCCATGGGAAGGAAAAGGAGTTTCCCATTTGTCTCATCATCAGGGAACTTCCTGCAGAATCACCAAAACGACTTTGCTTCTGTTTGCGGGACCCCCCCCCCACCAGGCCGTGTCATTTAAACCAGTGGGAAAAGTTACTTAAAGCAGGATTTCTTTGTGCGTGTGGCACAGTTGTTCATTGCTTGGTTGATTCAGTTTTCGCTTTTTCACCAATGTTTCTGGGATCAGAGGCGGCAAAGCCACTGGGTCCACTCTGTCTCCGTTTCCTGCCACCCCCACTGGGACAGCGCCGGGCCCTGCAGCAGGTGCTGTGGGAACACGGGCAGGTCCCTCCGCTTCCTGATCTGCAAAGTGGGAATCATTCATGACACCTCCTGAGGCAGCTGGGAGAGTTACTGAGTGAATAATCGTGAGGAGCTAGCATGCAGCAGAAACAATAAATGTTGACTGTCCAGCCCCGAGGCAGGTGGGCTGCAATAAAGCCTGCAGCCGCCCTGTGGCCACGGCCCGGGTGTGCCAGTGTTTTCCCAGCTGTAGTCCAGCCTTTAGGGATGAACAATTAGCGAGTGGATTATCTTGTTGACTCACACCCTCAGATCAGAAGGCCGTGTATGTTTGCAGGAGCTCAGCCAACCTTCATTCTAGCTGGGTTCCATGGTCCACAGAGAAAGAACAAAGAATTATATTTTAAAGACAAGTTTGTCTAAGAGAAATACAGGCCTTCTGATTCACCTGCTTTTTGAATTAAGGACAGGCAGTGTCAAACCCCATGCAAGAAACAAAATAAATATGAAAACGTGCCCGCCTCCTGCATGTTGCCATCAACAACGGGGCGAGGAAGACCCGCAGAGAGAAGAGAGTGGGGCGGCAGTGAGGGCAAGGAGGGATGAGGGGAGGGGAAGAGCTGCTCGCGCCCCCTTGGAAGAAGCCTGGACTCTGGCCAAGTTGGCTGTCGGCTCTAGAAATCTGTGGGGCCCCAGGAAAGTTACTTCAAGGTTCTAAGCTTCAGTTTCCTCCAGTGAAATGAGGAAAGATCAACTGTGCTTAGTGCAGGGACTGCACAATAGAAGATGGCAACGGTGATGCCGCAGGCGATGGCCCTTATTGCCATCATGAGAGAGCAGGTGGCCAGCTCTTGCCTTTCCACCAGGCAGGGAAGGCACAGGGGACAGGCTCAGAGGTGAGGGGGACTCTACCCCACCCTACCCTTGGCAGGGAGCACGCTTCGCTGAGGCATTCCTGATCCCCACCCAGCAGGTGCCCCCAAGACCCTGGCCCCCCTTTCACCCCAAAACAGCATGGTAGCTCTAGGGCTGTGTCCTGGGGTCAAATAGCATTTCCTTCCTGGGGAAGAAAGGCTCAGCTTGCTGGTCAGGACAATCCGGTTCCTGTGCAGAACGCCCGCTCCTTTCAAGGTAAATGATGTGGACTGAGTCCCTTCCATTACCCCAGAACTCCTCAGTGCTACCTCGGCTAAAGGTGCATAGAAAACCAAGCTTTGCCCAGGTCCTGAGAGCCCCTTCCACAGTGTCTGCTCTCGAGGTACCAGCTGGTCCCCGCTGCCCAGAGTGTGTGTGAATTCACTACCCTCGCAGGAGAGCAGGCTTCACAGAGATGGAGGTGCAGTATTTATAAGGCTCCCAGCAGCTTGCCAGGTGGGTCGGCTGACTCACCTCCCTATTTCCTGACCTCTGGTTTTGCCCATTTGCTACATTCATCTTCACAAAATGCCAGAACCCAGACCAGAAATCCTACTTTCAAAAACAAAGCACACACAAATAAAAGAAAAGCAAGCTCCTTTTATCAGGAGTATGACAGCCAAGACACCAGTGTGGCCCTGCCCTTTGCCAAACACAGGCTCCTGGGGACAGCCCAGCCGTCCGGGGAATGCAGGCTCTGCAGAAATAACGAGCCCGCCACCACGCCTGAGTGTCCCACACCGTGCTCGGGAGGCATGTGAGCTTCGGGTTGGGCTGGTGACATTTTCAAGGGAGGCCAAGGGGATGAGACTGGACACCCAGGGAGAAGAAATAGCACCTGTGGGGTCCATCTGGAGAAAGCCCAGCAGATATGGGGCCGAGGTGGGAAACTGAACTCCGATGGCAGCTTCCAAGTGATCACTGGCCTTAAGGCTAATATTTGCAACCTGTTTTCCATCCTTTGGACAGGAAATGCCTGGGTCATGTGGCTGCTGTCAGGGTCACTTTTCACCTAGAATCTGCCCCCTTTCCGTAAGTGTCTGGCAGGGCAGGCAGTCCCTCCCTAGTTCAGCACCTGCCTGGACCGGCCCCGGAGCTGATACATGCGGCCCTGCCACGCATCCCACGGTTCCCAGTCCACCTGGGAGGGAGGTGCCCTCAGTGTGTCCTCTTTACACATGATTAATTCTGCCCCCACCTCATGCCTACTACACCACGGACACCCAGGGACCTCAGCAGGTGGGGCTCTGAGAAGAACGTGATTCCTGCCAACATGTGCTAGGCAGATGCTCCCAGAGCCTGACCTAAACCTGCTTCAGGGAAGTGAATGAATGACTTAAAATCAGTCACACTTCTTGTCTCTGAATATAACTTACGGAAATCTCCACTGGCGGTGCAGAGACACTGGGCTTCCTCTCCCTTCCAGAGGAGCTGGACACTGGGCAAGGAGGCTGAAGCAGGCCCAGGGTAACTCACGGCGGGAGGTGGTGCCGGGGGTCTGTGAGGTGGGCTTCACTTCTGGACTGGCCATGCGGTTTCTTCTTTTAGTGTGTTCGCTGGCAGAGGACAGAGTGAGCTGGGGTAACCTCGGGCTTGGTGAGTTAGCCAATCCCGCTAGGTTTGGCCTAAGCATTGGTGTTTAGCCCTCCATGAGCGGCTGCCCTTCAGGCCCACTCCCAGCCTGGGCCCGGGCTCTGGCTTCTGGGTGGGCTTGGCCCACGGAGGCACTGGGGAGGGCCAGAGGGTGGGAGCAGGGGAGAAGCCAGGGGTTTCTTCCTGGGCGCCACCCGCCCGGCTCTGCCTGGGGGCATCCCGCAGTGCCCACGCCCCAGGATAGGGGCGTCTGTCTTGATGTGAGGGAATGACTTTGATGACACAACAGGTCCCCTCTTGAGGGTTGAATTGTTAAAGTCCTAACCCTCAGAACCTCAGAGTATGACCCTGTTTGGAAATAGAGTCAGTCTCTGCAGGTGTAGTTAATTAAGATGAGGTCATTAGGGTGGGTCCTAGGCCAATTTGCTTGGTGTCCTTATCAAAAGGAGTCACATGGACACAGACTGACACACAGGGAGAAGCTGTGTGAGGATGCAGGAGAGGTCAGGGCGATGCACCCACACACCCAGGAAGGCAGGGGTGGCAGCCACCACGCTGGGCAAAGCCGGCAGAGATGTTCCCTGCAGGTCCCCCAGAAGGACGAGACAATAAACAGCTGTTTCCGTCACCCCCTTCCTGCTGCTTCCTATGGCTGGGTCCCACACACTGCACAGATGCCACAATCTGTAGCGAGAGACGCCAGAGATTGTTAAGAGTGAAAACATCAGGGACTTCTTCCCCCATCTCTCCTCTCCTCCCCAGTCGCCCGGTGGGGTGTGAATCAGAAGGTGGCCGAGGGCGTGCTGGGGAGACAGAATACCCAGAGGAGGTGTTTTTCATTTTTTTCAGTGAAGTCAGGGCACCAAGGCCACCAGGCTGCCAGGCCTGGGAGCTGAGTGCTCAGCCCTGGCCCGGGACCCCTCATTCAGTGTCATTTGCTCCCGGAGCCTGAAAACTCTAGAGCTAATTAGTACCTGCCAACCAGGGTGCTAATTAGACCCCCCCCCACCGCTCCCGGGAGGTGGCTCTGGAGGAGGATTCATCTACCTGGCAAGGACTTTCTTCTTTCTTTTTTCTGAGAGAATTCAGCAGTGTGAGACCAAGAAGCCTGGAAACACCGTGGCACTGACAGCACAGAGTGAGGAGCGGGTCCAGCACCCGCAGCCAGAATCGCCGTGGCAGAGCCTGGCCCGGGCAGCGCCCACGGCCGGGAGGACGCTGCCCCTCACGTGCCGAGAGTCAGAGCAGCCCATGGGTTCGATCCTTCACCACGGACACACTCTAAACCTCCTGGAGACTTCACCTCATAGATTTTGTCACATGCTTTTGAAGCTCTTCAGAAACCATGGTTATCATATGTCCATCAAGAAAGCACCAAGTGAAACCATGATGAGATATTACTAACACTGAGTGTCTAATAAAGACACAGAATGTCTAAGAAAAACTGAAAGCACCAAGCAGCAGCAGGGACGGGCAGCTGAAACCTTCCAGCATGACTGTCAGTGGGGCAACCGCTTTGGACAACTATTTGACAGTTTCTTCCAAAGCCAAACATAAGCCTGTTCTCAGACCCAACAATTCTATTCCCAGATATTATCTGAGCGGAGGTGCACGGTAGGCACAGAGGCTTTCTGGGCAGTAGCTGGAGCTGGAAGCAACCTGTGTCCACTGATAGGCGACAGGTGACAGGTGTAATGAGATGTCGCTCAATGCTAAAACAGAACACATGACTGACACAATCAACAATGGGAGTGACCAGCAATATAGACCGAGCGACGGTGCCCAGGTACAAAAGAGCACAGTGTCTGATTCTCTTTATGTGACGTTCTAGAATACAGAGAACCAATGTAAGGTGAGAAATGAAGGAACTTCCTAGAGCACTATGTCATGACAGGATGTGCAGTGTTTAGGTGTATCCTTTTGCAAAACTTTTAAAGCTACGATTTGTTTATTTCAACATGTGTAAATTTTAACTCAAAAGGAAAAAGAAAGAAGAAAAGTACCAGAAAGAAGCTATTGTGTTGGGCATCTGTGAAGGAAAACCGAAATCTCAGCAGAATGAGTCTGTAACCCCCTCGCAGGCACACACGGAGGCCGCTGGTGGGTGAGTATGGGCTCTGTGGGAGCACGTCAAGGAAAGAAAAAGGGAGGAGAAGAAAAAGGGAGGCTCTGGACGAGGCCCTGTGACTCACTGACGTGGACGGTGAGGCTTAGTGCTTGGGGTGATTGGAAGAGGCCAGAGGTGGACCAGAAAGCTCCCAGGACATCATGAGAGTAAGGCTCGGACGCTGGCCACATTTTCTGTGCTACGATGCCGTGGGAAAAGGTGGCCAGCAGGGCCCAGCAGGCTGGCACAGCCGGGAGTGGGGAATCGACAAGAGAGCAGGTGCAGGGGGCCCTGCGATAAGCAGAGCCCTGGGTGCGCAAAAGGAGCCTGCTCAGGACAATTGGGTAACACAATCCACCCGCAGCAAAGAATGACAGAAAGCCCATCTCCATCCAGGAACTCGGGGAGGGAGACAGGCAAGGCGGTGACCCCGGCATTGGCCCTCCCCACAACCTGGGCACCCTGTTCAGGTGCTGCCTCAACCTCTGGCCACGCGCTGATGTCCCGGGCAGCCGCTCAAGCAGTGCCTTTGGCAACAACAGTGGCTGAAATTTAGTGAGTCGCAGCACACCTGCCAGTGACCCCTGGGCTATGGTCTCGTGCTCCCCACACTCCTGAGGGAGTCACATCCCCACTTCACAGACAAGGAGGCTGAGGGTTGGAAAGGAGAGCGGCTTGCCCAGCGGCTTCCTATTACACCAAAAACAAAGCCTCTGTCTTTCCTTTGCTCTCCTGGCCTCTCTCCCAACCACCTTCCCGCCCAGCACAGTCCAAACCCACAGAGGGGGAAGCAGGACTGCTAACACGGCAGACGTCACTTGCCAGGTCGGGCCACCGAGTGTGAAAAGGTGCTGAGATGGACAGACCTGTGACGCAGCTACGCGGGGTGACAGGGGAGAGAGAATCTCCTGGGGCATGGACCGGGAAGCTGCCAGCTAGGAGAGGCACTCAGGGCGGCCTCCAGTTTCTGAGAGCAGCCCCTGGCCGACAGTCGCAAGAAGAAGCAACCTCCGGCCTGCAACCACATGGAGCTGACTTGTGACGGCAACGCCCATCTGCCTGGGCCGCAGGAGGACCTGAATTCAGGTGAGACCACAGCACGGCTGGCACCATCACCCTGGCCCAGTGCCTCCTTGGGGGATGATTCCAAGCTGCACACTTGCCTGACCACAGAGGAGGGGACAAGAACTCTGTAAGCCTCAAATGCTTACATGCAGGAGGAACCAAAGGAGAGAAAGGCGCCGGGAGAATTTCGAAGGCTGGAATGCTCCTTGACTTGCACGAGACAGTCGGGAAGGAGGGCCAGGGCATGGGCGCCAAGCCCAGGTTCAGATCTCAGCGGCGAGGGCCAGTGGGTGTGAAGGCTTGGATTGCACCTCCCAACGGGATATGAAACAGTGATCCCCAGGAGCTCAGGGCGTAGCTTTTTCTTGGGAGAGGGTGGCTGCCGAGTACTTAGCAAAGTGAAGACAACGTCACTCTGGTGTTGGTGGGCCCCGATCCCCTAGGACAGGAGGGAAACAAGCAAGGGACCCCAGCATCGGATGGGCGTCTGCAGAGGAAGAGGAGGTGACACAGAGACAAGCACCAGGGCCGTGATGGCCGTGAGACAGTGGAAAAAGGGATGAGCTGATACTTCTACATGTCAAGGAGCGCCAGGCATGCCAGCCACACCAGGAGCCTGGACAGAGGTGGGGACAGACTCTTCCTCACCGACTCACAGGAAACTTGCCGACATCCTGACCTTGGATTCTGGCCTCCGGAACTATGAAAGAATAAATTTCTTTGCTTCAGCAACCAGACCGTGCTGCTTTGTTCTTGCAGCCTTGCAAAGTGCCCACAGCGGCTGTCACCATGGCCCTGGGAGCAGCTTCGGTTCACATTAGTTCCTCTGCCCGCATCAGGGTGCTGGGTGAGAGCACAGGCCCGGGTCACATAACACGTATGGCCCGAGCACATTCTTAACCTACTCTTTGTCTTTTAAAATTTTTTTATTAGCACAAAGGGACAGCAATATTAACTTGAGTCAGGGCCCTCCAAGGCCCGGACGCTGTCCTCAGCGTACAGCGTGTAGTAGGCACTGCGTAGGCAGCAGGTTCCCACGGGGCCCCTGACCAGCAGCCCTGCCTCAGCTGGGAGGTCCTCAGCCCCTCGGACCCTCCACCACTCTCCCCAGATGTCCCAGTCAGAAGCTCTGGGAAGGGTAGAGAGATGGTGTCCGAACATGTCCACTGGGCAATTCCTATGCAGCTGGCCTGGGGCCCTGGCTGGAGCAATCCCTCAGTGGCGTGGATCAGTACTATCAGTGCTGGTTATGGAATCGTTGCTCAAGACCCCATAAGAAGTAAGAAAAGCAGATGTGGGGTCCCTATTTGCAGGACAGATGCTTGCCTGCCCTGCTCGGGCCCAGGGGAGGCAGGAGTCTGTGCCCTGCCTGGGCACATCTCTGCCCACACATAACTACCCATCTCTCTGCCTGGGCTGTACTGCAGTGTTCTACGATGCCCGCCCCAGCAGTGCAGGGCTCTGTACATCTTCCAGAACTGAGAATTCTACCTGTGCAATTTGCAGAAGGTCAGAGGCAAAGGTTGCCAGGCGGGTGTCCAGCCCGATCTTTGCATAGGCTGTCCAGGCCTGATATTTAGAGGATCTTTGCAGTATCCTGAGGCTGCAACTTCAAACGCCAGAGTCAACTCAAGACACTGCTCTCTTCTGGAGCATACAGAAATTCTCAAATGTCATCCACCCAGAATCCTGTGCACATCCTAGTGATATATTTATATACATCGTCGTGTTTAGATGAAAGTATTTGATATACCATGCTAACCGTGGAGCAATCAAAGCAGAAAGCACTTACTCTGAATTAGCCATTTCGGTGTATTATCCTAATAGATTATTATTTTTAAACTACCACAATATTTTAATTACATTCTCAGCGTGAATCATTATGTACCTTAGTGAAAAAGCACTTCTGACTGTAATTGCACACTGGAGTCCCATGGTATAGTCGATGAACTTAAACCTTGAAGAGGATTGACATTCGGGGGGCTGATCTGCAGCTGCTCCCCAAGCACGAACCCCCTTTGTGAAGTGTGGCCAGCCTGTCCCGTGAGGCAATTCCTTTTGTTTCCTGTTCCCTCCTCCCTCTTTTCTCCCCTCCTTCCTCTCTCCCTTTCCTCCCTCCCTTTTCCTCCTCTCTTCCTCTTCCTTCTCCCTCCCTCCTCCCTCCCTCCTTTCCACCTTGCCTCCTTCTTTTTACTCAACAATCTGTCTTAAGCGCCCTGCCCATGCCAGTAATTCTTCTAAACTCCAGAGACACCAACAGAACTCCCTGTCCTCTTGGAGCTTAGGTTCTAGCCCAGGTCGTGCATTCATCTCTGCGGGGAAGTAACATGCGTGGTTTGTTGGAATGTGATAGGTGATACGCAGAAAAATAAAGCAAGGGTTTGGAGGGGCCCAAGGAGCATGGGGGGCTGGGCACCTGATCGAAGTGGGGTCTCCAGAGCAGACAGCTGTGCAGACACTTCCACAGGACGTTTCACCCACAACAGCCACCAGCGCCATCCAGACCCGCCCCAGCAGGGGGTGCTGGAGTGAATGTTGAAGCGGGCAGGATGCGGATATGCCAAAACATGCTGGAACGTGCCGGAATATGTGGGAACACAGCTCTTTCTCTTATTCCCAGCCCCACACCATTTGTGGGTGAAGATGAAGGTGCCTCTGGGACAGAGATAATAGCGGTCGCCGTGTGTTCCTGCAGAGAATTGATGGCAGCTCAAGCTGTGGAGTTGTCACACCCAAGTCCCTCCATGGTGGTTCTGGCCAAATTACTAGTGTTTCCTGCAGAGGATCCCACCTCAATCGCAGGCAACACTCTCACGCGCTATCGCACAGCAGCGACAGGGGAAAGTGCAGGGGCTGCAAGATGGCGCTGGCTCTTGAAGACTAAACTCAGATCTTTTTCTTTGTCCTCAAAATTCCTTTCTAACGGGCCCTGATGAGTCACACCTACAAATGATAAAATCTCAGTAAACAAGTTTTTATGATGTGGTTTACCTCCCAACCTGATTCCGGTATAGCATCGCACAAAAGATAGAAGACCCGTATCTTAACTCGAGAATTCCTTTCCACTGAATCGCAGTCTTTTGGACAAAGCCTAACTCTTTCAGCCAATTGTCAACTAAAGCATCCCTAAACCCACTTGTGACTTGTAAGCCCCCACTTTGAGACGTTCCACCTTTGGGCCAAACCAATGTATGCCTTCCATGTGTTGATTCATGACTTTACCCATAATCCCTGTCCCCCTGAAATGTGTAAAACCAAACTGTAACCCAACCACAGCCAGTCCACTGGCTCAAGGCTTCTTAGGAGTGACTCTGGGCCATGGTCCCCAAATTTGGCTCAGAATAAACCTCTTCAAATTATTTTACAGAGTTTGTCTTCTTTTCCATTGACATTATAAATAACTCGGCTTGCTCTGCTGAGGACAGGGGCACTGCAAGGCTCACTCTGAGCAAGGAGGCTCCTGTTCCAGCCATAGCATGGGCTTCCATCTCCCCAGTGTCTTGGTTCATCTTACTCCACAGCATCCTCACTCCTGTGCTCACCTGGCTGACTACAGAGACTTGGGGCAGGACCCTACCCCACCCTTGTCACCCCAGGGCCTCCCTTGGGGGCTCTGACACAGTGGGTCTCAGGCAGGCCCACGCACCAGCTGGCACTCCCACTTGGTCCGGCTGGCCTGGCCGCCTATAAACTCTAGGCTGGACCTTGCTCAGTGTCAAGGTGACTTTTAGAGGGATGCTCAGAGAAGGGCTGTGAGTGAATGGGTCCTGGCTTCTGTTTGGAAACACTGCTAAGTGGTATGGCCCGGCCGGAGGGAACAGGGGCTCCCTGCCTCCTTCATGGGCTCTGGCCTGGATCACTCTGATTAGAAATCATGAAGCCAGTTCAAGGCCACAAAGAGAGACACACTGTGACCATGGTAGAAAACACCACCTAGCTGGACTTCTGGGGCAGAAGTGCTGTCAAGGCCTAAAGATGCCGTGGAAGTGGCCAGCTCCCTGCTTTCCCCCTTAGGGCACCAGGCATAAGAAAAGGGCCCCGGGTCCCTGACCAGTGGAGGGTGCAAGGACAGAGACGGTTCTGCCCACAGCGAAGCCTCCAGTGCTGCCCCTGAAGCCTGCCTGCCTGACATGGGCCTTCAGGAAACATCAGGCAGTGGTCATCTCCCGAGGGTGGGATCTACCTGCCAAAACTCAAGTGGCTTGATTGGGAAACCTCAGACAGAAAATAGCAAGCTTGCCTTAACCTTATTTGGAATGTTCCAGTTGACAGAGTGTTTCCACCTACCCCAGCTCCCAGGACCCTCCCACAACTCTGGGAGGGCTACACGGCGGGTGTGATCAAGGTTTCCTACAGAAGAACCAGCTCACAGAAGCAAAGCAACCTGCACCGTGATGGTGACCGAGGCGGCTGCCCTCCCTGCCAGCGACCTCTCCTTTGAGCAGCAGGATTAGCAACTGTCGATTGGCTAGAAGGAATAACAACAACTTCCAAGACCTAGTTAGAGAACTAGAATAACACCATTGCAGCATGACCTTGGGCTATTTGCCAAATCCTTCTGCTCTGTGAAACAATAGGTGGGAACAAATGATCTCTCAAGGTCTCCCCTAGCCTCATAATTCTGTCATCCTGTGGTTCTGACCCGTGAAGGAGAACCCGAAGTCGGGGACCAGGCAGCTCACAAAACACAGAAACCTCACGCACTTAATTCCACGTCCTTTATTCCTGTGGATAAGGAGTAGTGACATTACAGAAAGAGTGCGTTTCAGGGAGTGTGTGGAGACAGAGAGAGAGAGAGACTATAGCTTTAAAAGCAAACTAATCCGAAGGACAACAGGAGTTGTCAGCCACAGAAACACAGAAATAACCACGCTCTGTGGCTGTGACGGTAAGTCTTGCATCTGGGTGGGTAACGTGCGTGCTACATGATGCACATACCCAGACCCCACGCTTTTCACCTCTCTTCCTCCTCTTCCTCTGTGAGAGCTTCTGCAACTTGGTTGTCAGAGTGTGGGGGCGAGATTAGCACAGTGGCCGCTAAATAGAAATGATGTGTAATGCCTTATTAATTAGACCTCTGCCTGCTGAGATTTTCTGAGACATTTCAGCAATTCTGAGAATTGGAAATGTCTGGTTTTGTTCCTCTCCGACCCTTTTTCTTTCCCTTTCTTCTCCTAAGCTTTCCATATGCAGGAGGACCACTTCTTGGAACAGGCAAAGCTCTGAAAGGCTGAGTGGGCTCTTTTGTCTCTTGGGCTGTCACGCACCCCAGCCTGGGTCCACACAGTGTGGAGGGAATAAAGCTGGTCCCATCCGCCCCCGCCCGGCCTCCCCACTCTTGCTCCTCTGTCGCCTGCCTTCTGCTCGTCAAACCCCTGCTCCAGCGGCACACGGCTGACTCACTTCCCCATGTTTTGCCACTGACCCGGCTCCCTCCTACAGTCAATTCTGGGGGCATTTAAAAAGTAAGTCTGCAAATGCAGGAAGGATTTGGAGGCAGGGAGGCAGCCCTGAGCCTGGAAGTGCCACCACACTAGGTCGCTGTGCTGTAAGGGGCAGGCCTGCCCTCTGCTGTCGCGTCCCCCAGCTCCCCAGAAAGGCCGCCTCTGAGCACGAAGAGTGTTCACGGTCCTGCCTACCTGCTCCTTGTCAGCCACAGAGCCTTGCATGTCCTTGCTTTAAATGGGTGGTAATGGATCACAAAGCATTTTGAGAACTGGGCTCTGGAGATAAAATGTTTGGGTTCAACTCCTGACTCAACTACTGGTCATTTCACTGCTCTGTGCCTCAGTTTCCTCATCTGTAAAATGGGCACAACATTGGTATTAATACCTGCCTCGCAGAGTCACTGAGGTACTGAATGAGCCTCACAGAATACCTGCAAATAGGCACCTCTGGATGGACATTGGCTGCTGTTACTGATCAGCATAGCAGAAGTGCCTGGGATCTGCCTTTTTGGATTGGTGTGAGTAAGTCACCTTAAACTGCCTGTATTGTGCTGCTTTCGACCAGTGAGCGTGTACAGTGGCCCAGGGTGTGATGAACAGAAACACAACATGCGATTGGTGAGGGGCAGGGAGGCGCGGCTCAGTCACGACAAGGCCAGCTTCCAGCTTGCTTTCTGGAGCACCTCGGTGGCCCAGATGCCGGGCAGTCTGCTCCCTGGACATGGTATGGTTTGTGGACACCTGCCCACCGCCATCCCCTACAGCTTGGGCCCTCTCCCTCATCCTGTCTTGGATGCAGCCCTGTGAGGTCAGGATCTCCTTCTCCTGGTCTCTGGAAGAAGTAGGTTCTAGGGTCCCTTCCAACTCAAACATTCTGAGCATCCGTGGCCCATCCCACAGCCCTTGCTGCCTCTTCCCATATAATAAGGGAGGCTCCCGAGAACTGAGGTTCCACAGGGTACAGAGCGGAGAGGCGGGGGCCAGGGGAGGGAGGCTGGTGAACAGGACAAATTCACAGTTAGCCAGGAGGGCTGCGTTCTGGTGTGCTACGGCACAGTGCAGCGGCAGGTAGCAATAATGAACTGGATAAATGTTTGTGGTGATGGATATGCTAATTACCTTGATCACTGGTCATTATACAACATATATATGTATCAAAACATCACACCATACCCCATAAATATGTACAATTATTATGTGTCAACTAAAAACAAAAGAAAAAGAAAAAAGAGAAAACTACTTGAATATAAAAGGATAAAATAAGACTGAAATAGGAAAGCACACTGGATTCCAGGGTGGGAAGACTCAAGATCATGAAGCTGTCAGTTGTCCATGAGATCATTTACACCAGTCAATGAACTTCATGAAATACTACCTTCCCCAAAACCACTAGTGGGATCTTCTGAACAAATATACTGATCCTGAATTTCATGAGGAAAAGTAAATCAGCAAGAATAGGCAGTTTGTGAAAATTAAAAGTAGTAAAGGAATGATTAGCCCTTCCATATTAAACATCAAAACATATTTTAAAAGCTACAGTAATTAAAACAGTGTGATATGGTACAAAAATAGACAAAAGGATCAAAAAAAGAAAGGCCAGAAACAGAACTAAATATATATAGGAATTTACTATCTGATAAAGATGACATTTCAAATAAGTGCAGAAAACATCAATTTTTTTCAAGAATGATGCTGGCCCAACTGGGGAAAAAAAAAGTTGGATTTCTACTTTATGCTGCATACCCAAACACATTTTAGAGGGTTTAGTCAAATGCATGTGAACCAAAACTATCTTAGCTGTCATACCTAAGAAATCTTTGCCTAGCCTTATGAAAAATACTAGAAGAAAAAACGGTAACCTTTTGTTCATAATGAGTGAGGAAAAAATATCAGAAGATCTAGAATTCATAAAAGAAAAGATTGCTACTACATAATTTTTTTTCAGTTTTTAAACAACTTTGTTGAGGAGTATTTGAAATACAATGACCTCTACATATATAAAGTGAATGATCTGATAGTTTTTGCATATGTACACACTTATAAAACCACTGTCACAATCAAGACAGTAAACAGGTACATCTCTCCCCATGATGTCCTCCTGTCCTGTGTAAGCCACCCCTCCCACTCCGTCCCCTCCCAGGCAACCCCTGATCTGCTTTCTGATTCTAAAGACTAGTCTGTTAGTCTATTTCTAGAATATTCTATAAAAAGAATCATGCAGTGTATATTTTCTTGAGCTCAAAATTATTTCGGGATGTATCCATGTTGTTGCATGTATCACTAGTTTGTTTCTTTTTATCACTGAATAGTATTCTATAGTATAGATATGCTACAGTTTGTCCATTCATCAGTTGATGGGCATTTGGATACTTTGCAATTCGGGCTATAAGAGTAAAGCTGCTATGAACATCATGCAACAGTCATCGGATGGACATAGGCTTTTCACTCCTGTTGGCATGAACTCTATACTTAGGAGTACTTGGAATGGCTGGACCACAGGATAAGTTACATTCAACTTTTTAAAGGAATTTCCAAAGTGTTTTCCCAAGTGGCTGCACCATTTTCCATCCCCACCAGCAGCCTATGAGGGTTCTAATTTCTTCACATCCTCATCAACACTTATTATAGTCTGTTGTTTGTTTAATTTTAGCCACGCTAGTGAGCACAGTGGTATCCTATTGTGGTTTTCAGTTGCATTTCCCTAGTAACTAATGATGCGGATTATCTTTTGCAGTGCCCTTTGGACAATATTATATCTTCTTTGGTGAAATGTCTATTGAACTATTTTACCTATTTGTAATTGAGTCATTTGCCCATTTATTATTGAGTTTGAGAGTTCTTTATATATTCTGGATGCAAGTCTTTTTATCAGATATATGATTTGCAAATATTTTCTCCCAGGCTATCGACTATGTTTTCGTTGTCTAAACAGTATACTTTAAAGGCCAGAGTTCTTAATTTTGATGACACTTAATTTACCATTTTTTTCTTTTATGAATAGTGTTTTGGGTGTGAGCCCTAAGAAATCTTTGCCTAACCTAGCATAAAAAATTTGAAATTATTGAGGTACAAAAAGGAATAGAGACAAAGAGAAAAGACAAATGACTAACTGGATCAAAATATTTGAATTCATACTATAAAGTGCTAACTTGTCTAGTAGATAAGGAACTTTTCTAAATCAATAAGCAAAAGATCAGTGACCTAATAGAATAAATTGCCATGGGACACCAGCAGACAGTTTGTAGAAAATGAAATAGTAATGTCTCTTACACTTCAAACTCCCAACTGTACTCATAAAAAGAGAAACTCAAGTGATGCTGTAGTGAGACATCACGGCTTCCCTCCAAGGTCGGCAGAGATCAAGATCAGTAGAGGTCAAGAAGTCGGATAACAGGAGGAGACACTCTCACCAGCTTGGAGGGAGCACGAGCCCACACATAATCTGCAGAGAGCAATCTCTCAATTATCTATCAGAAATATACATTATTTTTCACCCAGATTGTACTTCAGGAAATTTATCTTTTAAATATACTAACCCATGTGCAAAATGTCTATGTTCAAAGATACCCAATGCCAACACTTGGTACAGTGTAAAATATTGAAAATAATCTATCAACAGTAGACTAGGTAATTTATGGCTAATTCATACAATCAAACAATGGCATATTGGTGGGAGGAGGGGTCCTCCTCTTGCTAGGTTTAGGTTTCAATGTGGAGTGAGCCTCATTCCTGGCTTTCTGTTCCAACCCTAATTGAAAGGGAGGAGGGCTCAGCTGCAGGCTGACAAAGCCGAGAACTTACTCTTCAGGAGGTAGTCTTTTGTACCTTTGGAATTCCGTGCATGTATTGGCCATTCAAAACAAAACAAAACAATACAAAACAAAAAAGGAGAGAAGAAATAAAATGGAAATCAGCATTCAGGTAGTCCTTTCAGACTCTGAGCTCCTTTGTTAAAGAAAACACACAACTTATGGAGCACCTACTATGTGCCAGGACTTTCTCTAGCCTCATAACAACCCTGCAAACAAATGTTTATTCTTCTCCATAGTTCTGTGGTGCAGGCAAGAGGGGCTGACTGGGGTCCAAGCCCAGTTCTGCCCACACTGACACCTGCCTAGGAAGTTTTACTTCTAAGTACTTGCACACAAAAAACAAGCTTTCTTTGTACTTTTTTCCCTAATGCCTACTGCAGACTCTGAACCTGATAACTGCACAGTAAACCTAGGGTCAAACTGAAGGTATATTTTATCAGTGAGTCGTACATCCCAATCCATGTTGGGGCTGCTGTTCCTTCATGATACTCCAACAGAAGGTCCACACAATTGCTCAAGGCAGACTTGAGATTCCCTCTGAGCCCTGACCCTGCACCTCCAGCCCAGTACCAGATGGGGGCCATTCTCCCTCAGCCTACGCCTAAGCCACACCCTCCTCTCCCTGTGCTGTACCAAGAGTCTCATTTCTGGGCCCGGCAGGGACACCCCCGATCCTGGCCTCTCTGCACCAGCCTCCCTGAGCCAAGGAAAACAAACCCAGGCCTTCTTTACAGCTTCCACGCCCTGACCAGGCAGTCTTTCTTTGCTGCCCATGCAGAGTGTCCCGACCCCGCCTCCCAGGCACTCTCACTTCCCAACGGGTCTGCACACAGGCAGATTCACTTGCTCCCTTGTTGGCTATGGGTGGCTGCTAGCAGACACGCTTTTGCATGAGGAAAGGGACATGCCTGCTCTGTCGCCTTGGTGTCCTTTGCACCTGGTACAGTGTGTGCAATGAAATAACATAGGAACGGACTCAAAGAGGCAAGAGAGCCCCCACCCACCTGGTGACACACAGACTGCAGCAGTTGGGCTGTGGGCAGCCACTTCCCAGTTTCCCAGGACAGGCACCAGGAGAGGACCCAGCTAATGGAAAATTTAGGAGCCACTGGATGCTTTGAGGACCATTTGGGAAACAAGAACTACTAACAAATATAATTTAAGCTTTGAAAACTTAATTTTTTTTTTTTTTAGTGTAATGAAGTCCTCTTATCACGCAGGTTGAAAGAAGTCCCTTCCACAATGCCCCAGTGCTGTGAAACACGCCGCGGTACTGTGACAAAGCTCCCAAGCATATTCACATTGATTCCACGTTGTTCAGCCATACAATTGGCCAAAACCCATCTAAAACCCTACAGTAGTGTAAGAAATGTCATCTGAGTCTTTACAGTGAGGGTGTGTGGCCCTAACAGAGATGCGGTGAGTTCGGCTGTGCGGCACACGGCACGGTGGCTTCAGTGTGCTCCTTTAGATGGGATTTGTTATAATAACATCTGAAAAAAAAGCTCCTCATTGTCCATTATCTAAATTAGCAAGTCATAGATGGCTTGAAGACACTGTGCCCAAAAGCAAAGGACAATGACAGCACTTCAGGAAATTTATCTTTTAAATATAAGATAAATACTCCACACTCCACCAGTCCCTTGACACTCTCCTGCTGAAGGTGTGTCTGAGATCAAAGCAGGACCCTGAGGTCTGCACACACTCCCAAGGACCCCTCTCTGCGTAGGAGCATTCTTCCCGGTACTGGGACTCCTGCCTTTCCAGCAGGGAGGGGGGCCAGGAAGGCATGTTTGCGCACAATTCCAACTTCTTGCTTCTCCCACTCGATGAAGAACATCTATCGACTCAGAAAGCTGCAGCTGCACCTGCTCTCCGCCCACTCCTGACCTGCAAGCCGTTATCACTTTGAGACTGTATTTCATGGCGAGGTGAAGGTGTCGTGTGCTGATGTGGGATTCTAACGTCACCCTGCCCAGCGCCCTGCCCGGCCGCGCCCCCACACACTCTCCCCTACCCACATCCACCTGCCTCACTGCAGGTAATTATGCTGCACATGAATCATTTTTTAATATTTGGTTTAATACATACAGCTTCTTTAAACAATAAAAAAATCAGCAAACAGCATCACAATCTGGAAATCTTTTTCTTAACATAGAAAACAGATTCTTAATGGCTCAGGGGGAGAACTCAACAGCAAGCTTGACAACATAATGAGGAGATTGTTACTGGGAAGGGAAGCGCGCTCTTTATGCAGCTCCTACTACTTGCAATAAGATTATTCTCCCTGAATAGCTAATCAGCTTCTTCAGGCTTCCCAAATCCGTGTGCTTGAAGCTGCTCTCACAGTTCTTCTTACTTACTAAATGGCAAACAGTGACACCTCAGAAGGGGAAATCTAGAGTGTTAACCGAATGTGAGCAAACAGCGCCATGGAGGGTGCAGAGAGCGCCTCCGGCAGATTAGCAGCAATTTAGGAAGACGGCACTGTCACACCTGGTTGACAACGCTGACAGGGTTTGTTGATCTCTGCTCCCATCTCGAATTTGAGTGTCACGTTTCAACAGAAATGAGAGAAATGAAAAAAAAAAATGCTTTCAGGAGTCAGCGTGGGCTGCGCAGCGAGTGTTTAGGACACTGAAATCGGAGAGTGCAGGGAGGGTGGTAGGCACAGATGACCCACCCAGCTGCAGAGCTGGGCGCACCGTGGGGCAGCATGGCCGGAAACAGGGGCGGGTGTCACCGCTGCCCACACTGCCTCTGAGGGTGTCTTCCAGCCCTGAGCTCCCTCCGAAGAGAAGGCCTGGTCTCAGTGACTGCCCTGCTCTGCCACTGGCACCGTGGTCACCCCAGGTCTGCCACAGAGGCTGCCCCTGGAGACAGATGATGCAGAGACCCTGGGTGGCCTGGCCACGTGTGGGTGTCATGGGCTCTCGCCTGGCACATCTCCAGCACACACACCCCACTTTCCTGGCAGGTGGACAGGACCTGTTTGGAGGGCACAGGGTCGTACAGCTCCACTGGTCCTGCAGCAGTGTTGGCCTGCGTGGAGATAGCTGAGGGCAAGGGACACAGATTCAGGCCTACTCAACAGCTGAGACCCGGGCGTTTAAGCCCGCGGATCCTTACCAACTCACGGCGCTCCCTTGCCCACTTCACAGCCTCTCACAGCCTGTACGTGGCCCTCAATTGGAGGGGGCGGGAGCAGAGCCACGCCCAGGGATTCCTGAAATGCCACAGCCCCATCCTCAAGGCAGAGCAAGGCCGAACTACACTGTTGTCTAAAAGCCAGGGCAGCCCCTCCTCGCTGCCAGCCTGCGCCTAGTCTGAGTGCCTCTGAGTACAGGCAGCCGCCAGTTTCTTTTCCTGTGAAACAATAGGCAGGTAGTCAGGCCGCTTAGGTGGAGACGTTACTTTGCACTCCAATACTTGGGGATTGCAGAGAGCTGGTGCCTTTGGCTCTATTTCTGAGTTTTGAGCCCCACCTCCCCCAGGTGAGGACGCACTTTGGGACAGCCAGGCCACGCTCAGCACAAAGCGGCAAGTGCTCATGACCACCTTTCTGCCATCCTTGCATGGTGCCGTGGGTGCCGAGGCTGAGTCCTTGGGAGGCAGGCACACCAATGCATGCGCCGAGTACACAGCTAATGCCATCCCACCAAATGTGCAGCTCATGCCATCAAACCAACCACCTGTATCACGTGCCCTCTGGACCCAGAGATGTGCTGTGTCACTCATGCCACCTGCTCCCGCCCTCCTTGTCTGGCGAGAGGTCCCTGGTGCAGGTCCGACTCACAGTGGCAGCTAGGAGTGGCTGTGTGGATTTCCTTATTAAGTGGGCACAGGGAAGCACTGACCCTAACGTGCTTCCACAGGGGGCCACGCAGCTATTTTTTGGAGATTTTTGTGACACACCACAGCTATCTTTCGGGGAGGTCTCCCAATCCAATTACCCAGTCCCAGGCCTGTCCCCATGTGAGCCCAGTAGAAATTCTCAGCAAACACGTCTTGACCACAGGGATGATGAAACAAATATTTTGTTTTGGTCAGGGGAGGCTCAGTTATGTTGCAGTGACACCAACTTCAAAACCTCAGTGGTTGGGACAACCTGCGGAGCGTCTTCCACACATGGGCTAAGGTTCTAGAAGCCTTGACCTCATGCCAGCTCCGCCAGCCAATGCTTCCAGCGTCGTCAAGATGGGATGCAGGCAGCGTGGACACTCCTACTCCTACCAGATTCTGGTGTCCCCTCAGGAGCAACAGGTGTCCACACCGCACTAGCAGAGAGATGCAATTTTTTTGTGTGCCGAGGAGGGAAGGCCAGCCGTAACTGAGTAGCACCAATGTCTCTCCTGCGTTTACACTAACAAAGTCTCCCTGAGCGTGTGGGGAAAACTTCAGAATGGGAGTTTGCTGTTTATGAGCATCTGTTCAATCACACATGGGTTCATCCACCGGTGATGAGTTACCTAGGGCTTGCGTGCCCGGAGCTGTGGCTCCGCCCACCCCAACCTGTGCCCGCAGCAGCCCGCCCCAGAGGGAAATAAACGAACCTCGACCTGAGGTACAGAGTGAGGTCGGGTTGCACAGGGAGTAAGAAACAGGTTGAGTCTCACAGAAGAAGGGTACGTGGAGTACATTCCAGAATAAATCTACATTCCAGTCCTGGGATGCAGAGAACTCATGTGCATCTATCCCCCAAGTATTTACTGGTGTCCTGAAAAGGAAGAAGTCTCTCCTGTGACAGGACTTCCCGTGTGCTCATCAGTATCAGAACACGCAAATGGAAACATCTGCTCTGACCATTCCAGGAACAGGTGTTTGGTCACTGCTTGCCTCCTAACTCCTCAAGCTTAATTGTGAAAGCAAATCTCCTGATGTTTTAAGGAGGAGATTCCCTTTCCTTGAAGCTGTAGGCCCCCAGATATCATGATTTTCCCCAACACTGTTAGCGCTTTTCTGTTCCTTCCAGTTACTCACTGATCCTCATTCTGGCATCAAGATCCTCGACTCCAGAGCTGGACTGGCCGTGGTATGCCAAGGGCCACCGTCTGCTCTGGTTACTCTGGGTGCTGCAGTGTAGCCCCCACCCGTGCACTTCCATCCTAGAAAAGTGCCTCACACCTGTGTTTGCACTGCCAGCACAGCCCTCCCCACGCTGCCTCTCTGGAACTAAGGCACTTGCCCTCCCTGTCTCTTGCTCACTGGAGGCTCCTCTATGCAAGGTCCAAGACCTGCCTTTGACTAAATCCTTCCCTCTCCCATTCCTCGCTACAGTCCTTTGCATTTTCTAGCATTTTCTCATGCTTTCCTCAATAGTTTGGAAAGCCTCCAGTTCCATAAAGAATACAATTCTGTGCTCTAGTTCTGCCCAGCATCGCCGATCCATGAAAATCCTCCTCCATGTAGTACCCATCTGGAAAGTCCAAGGAAGTGCTTTGAATTATTTTTTGAAGTTCCTTCCTTTGTCAACTACAGGCCTTTGGACAAAATGACCTTGATTTATTTCAAGTCCTTAGGTAGGGAAGACACCTGAGCTGAGATTGTTATGCCCCTCACAGCTCAGGAAATCAAAGTCAGGCAGAACCACGTTGCTACGCTGAGAAGGGACCTCAGTCTTTCCCAGAACACTTCTCAAAACATTTTTATCATTCAGTTTTCTTCTCTACTAACTAAAAGCCAGAGATCCCATTGAAGGCAGAATATATAGGTTCATCAGAATATACTAGAAAGCACGTGGGGAAGGTTCTTCCTCTTCTATGTGTCAAGATATGCCCGCAGCTGGATCTGTCCAATCCCCTCCCTTCCTTGGTCCATGTGGAATGAGTAAAGACTTTTCAGCTTAAAGAAATAAACTAAACTCAAACCACTCTTTGGTAAAATCAACCATCAACATGTAATATTAATAATTTTGTTAACTAAGGTTCACAGACTGCACAAAAAGGCAACCACAGACTCAAGTTGGTGACAGCCATTGAATTTAGAACTTAAATTCCAAATAGTAAAGCCATCATCCTTCTGTTCTTTCCTGCAGGCTGTAGAGGCAAGGTTTAAGCTTCTGTTCACTTTGGTTCTGAGGTGGGAACATCAACCTCCACAACGAGAGTCCCTCCGAGCCTGCAGAGTCCACGCCCTGCTGTTCCTATGCTATGTCATGCATGGCCTTTAAAAGTCTGTCTGAAGGTTCAGGAGACATTTTAGCCACCAGGCTGAATCAAGCCTGTGGTGACACAGTCATCTGTGAAGAATCCATTCAAAGGTGGCCAAAATTGTGGCTCACTCCCAAACTGACAGACTAATTGGTCCTTAGTAGACACAGCATCCTCAGCTCCTTTTCCAGAATGTCAGATATTCTTTCCTTCAACCTAAGATGAAAATGTGATAGCTAAAGATACAGCCAATTCTAGCAAAACTAGAATCACTGGCTGAAATTGACAGATAATCTAAAACCGCAAACTTTAATACCTAGAGATTATCCCTGTGTTCCAAAGTAAACACAAGTATCCAGATTGAGAAGTTTAGGTTTCATCTTCTTGCCTATAGTGCAAAGGAAGTAGCCAAGAGAAAAAGTCCAAATTTAACCTCAAAGAAGAGGATGCATGGTCATTTCTCGGGGGACAACCTACTAACCAAGTAAACTTGGGCAGTTCACCTAATGTCTCTCAGGAGAGAACCCACTAACCATGTAAACTTGGGTGGTTCACCTAACTTCTCTCAACCTACTAACTGTGTAAATTCCAGCAGTTAACCAAAGTTCTCCCAGCCTACGTTATCAGCCTTCCCACCCGTGAGGAAGGCAGGGAGGGTTGATCAGCTGTGAGGCCACGCGAAGCCACACAGAGGCTCTTTCGACACAGACGCGCGGGGTTAGTTCTCATTACTGACAATCACGCAAAGGCAGGTGCCAGAAAGAGGAGGGATGAGGAGCCTGGGTAACCCCCAGCTGGATAACCTGCCCTCTGGGTAACGGAGGCTTGACTACTCGTCTGCAGTTAATTGTTAGGCGTGGAAATATTTTGTCCACTGTGAGAGTGGCTCAGCCACAGCACAAAAGGATGGCTTGATTTTCTGCACTTAACACAAATCACCAGGGGAAAATCATCTCATCAACTGGCTTCTCCAATTTCAATCAATTGCTTATTATTTCCCCCCCACACCAACTTATTTCCATGTTTTTTGCCGTGTGAAATAATCATGAAATACTCTATAGAGCATGGGATGGCAGGAAACGGAGACAACAGCTTCAGCCCTGTGTAGACAGCCTGGCCAGCGCCCTGGGGTGACTACTTCCCTGAACCCCAACCCAACCCTCCAGCAGCAAGTGGTGTAGGGGCCCGTTGGAACAAAATTAAGGGCAGCCTCTCAGTCAGGTTATACGAACATTTTTAGCCAGTTGGGAAAAGTTAAACTTCTGGATTCTTAATCAATTCATGTGTTTTCTTTCTTTTTACCTTTTTTTCCTTTTTATTTTTATTTACTTATATATTTGTTTTGAGACCATCTTACTTTGTTGCCTAGGCTGGGATGTAGTGGTATCATCATAGTTCACTGCAGCCTCAAACTCAAGCGATCCTCCTGCCTCAGCTTCCCAAGTAGCTGGGACTACAGGTGAGCACCACCATGTCTGGCTGATTTTTAAATTTTTTGTAGAGATGGGGTCTCGTTATGTCGCCCAGGCTGGTCTTGAACTCCTGACCTCAAACGAGCCTCCCTTCTCAAGCCTCCTAAAGTGTTGGGATTATAGGCGTCAGCCACTATGCCTGACCCCTAATTCACATGTTTTGAAAATAGAAATAGGATGTCACAAATTAACGAGCACAGGTGTTGGCCCTTAACCAGATCCCTGTGAGAACGTTCTCCCCTCTGCGTGATCCGAGTTGGGTAACTGCCTGAGGAGCACTGACTTGCACCAGCCAGGGCACATACACTCCTCTGCTCCCTTGGGGTTCTGCATCCCAGGCTAAGTTTTTGTCCTTCTGCATCAGAGATCTGAGTTTGAGGAGTTACCTACTTTAAGCTAAATTATGGAGCATAAAAGTTGAAAAGGAAGAACATTCCAGGAAGTGTGCATGCCTGGGGGAGTATTTCTTCTCCTAGCCTGTGTCTGTCGTGGTGGCCATGTGATTATTCTGATAATGCGACAGCCCCTGCTCAGAAGAAGTGAGTTCTGTCCCCTTCAGACCATTGACAGTGTCATCAGAGATCCACACCTTTGACTTATAGTAAATGAGATTTTTGTCCGTTAAAAACTCAAATTTTCTTCCCCTGAGGGGAATCATTAACAGATTAATCTAAAAGACTTTCAGAATCTTGCTTGAAGACAGACTTTCTTAGAGGAAAAGGAAGAAAACGCCATGAAAATTGCAGGTTCCCAAAGCTGCTGGTGCAGGGAGGAGGGGACATGGTGTGCCCGAACGGTTAAAAAGAGAAGCCCATGCCACTTCTAGGTCACTGGGGTTTGCCCTGCTCCTGAACAACGTGTATCTAAGGGGAAAACTGTAAAGGACTGACAAAGGGCCGATCCTAGACACCTGGAGAGCCAGAGCACTGTACGCTGAACAGAGGTCTCCTCTGAGATGTCCTGATGCAAGGCGGAGTGGGGAGGACCCCTCAACACCTCTTCAATTTCCTGCTCTTTTGAGCAATCTCACTGCTCTTTTGAGCACACCTCAGACCACCTCTTCCACTGGGTTTCTCTGCTCTCTCCAATGGGATCCCATGTCTGCTGAAGGCCCTAGGGCCGCTCCTGCGTGTTTCTGTCTTGGCGGCCGTGGTTTTGTGTTTGGTCCTCCCTGGGCAGGAACGTCCTCCCTCACTCTGCACCGGTCTGGCACCATCTGCTATGGAGTGGGGACCATAGAAGGTCCTTGAATTGCATTACTGTATTCAGTGATGAAACTGATGGATGGCAACGATGACTCAATGATCAATGCACAGTGGTTTCCTCCCCAGAGAGCCCAGGATGATGAGGGGAGAGAAACCCGGGCAGTTTGCCTCAGCCAGGCGGTGGTGTTGGCCCCGCAGTGGCGAGTCCTATTGCTGGTGTTCACCTGGATGCAGTGTCGTGAGGCTGAGTGACATGTGGGAAACGGAATTTGAGTACTTACAGTTTAAAGAACAAAATAAAAGTGGGATGTGGGAGCATCAGGCTAGGGAAATAGAGCCCACATGTCCCTGGGCCCCAGGTTCAGCTCTGGGGACTTGGGGCCAGCCTTTGCAGCACCCTTGTTCAGTGCCCTCACCCTGGTGGCTCACGCTGGTCACCCTGAAGTTTAGTCCTATTCACAATGCAGGTTGCAAAATTAGGCCTAATCTATTTAAATCAGAAAATAAAAACACGTTTTCTTACACTCCAGATAATTTTCCTTAAAAAAATTACTCACTGAGATGATATTAATAGCAAGAGTTGTTTTATATCCCAGATAAAGATGTGCAAAATGATCTGTTATGTATAATTGGTTCCAAATTGTCCCTCCCATGACAAGCTTTCTTAAAAAAAAAAGTCTCAATAGCCTGAGCAAACCCAGACAGAGCAGGCAGGGAGAAGACTAAACAATAACCACACTGCACTTGAATGCGAGTGGGGTCCTTCCCAGCTTCCTCATTCAAGCCAAATAAAGGAAATATGAATATGCACTGAGGAAATTACTAACAATGCAGCATTCACCCTTTCTGCCTCAGCTAACCTTAAATTAAGAGCTTTCTGGGGAGACTTTAGAATCATTTCACTATACGCAGATTCGATTTTAAAGGGTTTAAATGCCATTATTTTTTTCCATGTACTGGACCTTACATATTAATATTCAGGCCAGGAGCATTTTAAAATTGCAGAGAACAAGAACACTCACCAATAGCTCAGTGGGAGGCTGAGCATAAGTAGCTGCCAGTCACCAGGAATGGGCCATTGTGAGCCCAGACAGCCCTGACAACGCCCTGATGGCGTCCGATCACTCTCAGCACTCCACGGGCTTGCAGGGCTGCAGTGCAGGGAGGGGGAAGCCAGACCCAGGCAGAGAGCACAGGAGGTGGAACCCCACGTTCCAGCCTCGCCAGCAGCAAGGAAAAGGGGCCGAGGCAGACAGGCAGCCCAGGGAAATGCCCTGCACACAGGCAGCTCCCAAGGCAGGTGCTGCTTCCCTTTCTCCCCATCTCAGCTGTCCCCCGTGCAGACTTGGTTTCCTGGGGCCACAAGCAGGGTGGCCCATTACAGGCAGGTGTGGCTCGGAGAGTCGGCACATGGACAGGCCCATGCACGTGGGCCTCCTGTGCCGAACATCGCTGTCAGAGCGAGGCGTGCCCAGCTGGCCGACTGAGGACGGCGCCCAGCCTGCGTTTCCACTGCTCCTCTCAGACGCGTCGTCGGTCAGGCTGCCCTGGGGATTTTTATCAGGAACTTACGGTTGCCCAGCTTAGCTAAAAACGGACTGGTAGGACTGTGGAGCTGTGGCTGCCTGTTCACTTCAAGTGACAATGATGCACTGGCCCTTCTCTGTGTCAAGCATTTTGCTCATGTTCCGTGGTCCCTATGGCATCCGCATGAGGCCTACACCCCCCTCCTGCTATCCTCACCTCACAGCAAGGGCTGTGCCACTCAGTGTCCCCGATCTGCCGCCTGAACTCGCTCGGGCTACTGTGGCCAAAAACAACCCCAGACAAGTGTGAGATCTTATCACAAAGGATAACTAAAAGTATACGTTTTTCCTTAGAATGGCAATGACAATGACAGTGGTGCATTTTTACTTGAAATGACAGGTATCATCGTGGCTGCCACATCCTAAGCAGATGTTATGAAATCAGAAAAGCTTGGATACAGTGAAAAGGGCGAGTGACGCAGAGATGCCTGGGGCCCTTCCCTGAGCATCATGCAGCTCGCCCCAGAGAGGTGGCAGCTGGGAGAGATGAGTGAAGAAGCAGGAATGGGGCAAGGACAGGGCACCACAGCTCCGGTGAGCAGATCCTAGACGCTGGGAGACTTTGAAAAGGGGGTGAGGCAGATCCACGGCAGAAAAGATACAATACTGCAGAATTCTACTTCTCCTGGCTCAAAGTTTAAGGACTTCATTGCCCCCAAGAAGTTGTACAGATAATAAAAACTACACACGGATCTGGAAGCCTCTGGGAAATTTATGAGTGACAGAGTTATAATCTGCTCCCAACAATAACAGCTAAGGTATTCCTTTCCATTGAGTAAATCTCTTTTTCTAGAAAGCAAATTTTCAACATTGGAAAGATCCCCTCTGGGACTGTGGATGGTTGCAGCGGGACGGCTTCAGGGCTTCTTAAAGTGGCTCCAGCCCTTGCCTCTGATGGCTTCATTCATTCAGTTGACAAACACGTCTTGAACCCCCTCCCCATGCTGGATAGAGAGAGATGAGGGAAGCAATGTCCCGTCCTCATGGGGCTTCAATTCTAGAGCCAGGCTGGCCAGTCTGGCAGTCAGTAGTCACATGTAATCATTTACATTGAAACATGAATTAAAATTAAATTAGATTAAAACCTCATCCTGCATTTTGACTAGACATACATTAAGTACTCAATAGCCACCTGGGGTTAGTGGGTATTGTATTGCACAGGTCAGAGCTCCAGCTTTTCCATGTCCCAGGAAGTTCTGCTGTGTGGCCCTTTTCTAAGAGTGCATGTGTTTTGGTGCACGTTTGTGTCTGTATGTATGCATGCATGTTGGTGTGTGTGCATGCGTTGTTGGGATGAGAGGAAAGGCAGAAAGTTACTTAAGTTTCTTTATGATTTGGCTGAGCAGAGAGAAGGAGGAAAATTATGCTATCATTTGAGGGACTGGAAAGCAGAAAAAAATAGTTTAGCTACAAACAGTTTGACACAGTGGTCCATCCTCCCCCACCCAATGCCTGCTCTCATCCTTTGAGAACCAGAACTTAATTCAGGAGGCACAGCCTGGTTAATTGTATTTTCTAGCCTCCTATATGATGTCTGGATGACCTACAGGAGCAAATGTCAATGCAGGAGTTGGAATTCATAGAGAAAAGCTTCCCCACCAGAGTATCCAGCTCCGTACATGTTGGGCTCACATGCACGAAGCAGAGGACCCCTCCTTCTAGGTAATGCTCTATAACACGGGTTGTCACCAACATTCCTGAAAGAACCCAACCAGGCTTGGAAAGGGGCCTCAGACCTGGCTCTTAGGGTTCCACCAACTCCTTCCCTTCTCTGCCAGTGTTCAGCAATAAGCATGCAGGTCTGCATCAAACTGCTTATTCTGGGATATAAAGTAACACCTGAACATAATTGTGACACCTTCAAAATGAGAAATGCGTTGCCTCTCATTTTATCAGATATTCACTAATTAATCCAGCCACAGTAGCTGCACGAGTTGCTAACCAAGAGGCAAGAACAGAGAGATGTCTATTACATCTGCTGGGGCTGGCAGTTTACCAACCACAGCTCGACCTTCAGCAACAAGGAAAACAATCAGAGAAATCTCTGCACCTGAGGCCCTCTTCCCGCCCGGGCCCCAGGCAAGCCATTCAGTGGTCACCCTTCATTGCCAAGTCCCAGCCAAACACACACACACCAGCACCCTGCAAAATCCACATGTGCATACAGACACACACACTGCCCTGGACAAAGTACAGTTGAATTTATGTAAATCATCTATTCATTACTTTTACACCTCAAATGCGACTCTGGGAAAACTTATTTTATTAACAGGATGGATACTGATTCTGAAGTAATAATCCCGGGATGAGACGGCACGAAGGGTCTGGAATGGTTCAGGGCTGGTTTCACCTCCCTCCTCACTCTCAGCATAAGTTGTTGGTCCCCCTTGCCTTAAGGGGTTTAATGGCATCTGTTGTTCTACGGTGACATCTGTGATGTGTGGATGGCCTGTCTTCCTGGAAGGACTGTGTACGATACATACATTAATACCCGGGTGAAGACTTGGGTTCAAATCCTGCTTTGTGACTTTGGAAAATTATTTAGCCTCTTTAACTTCAGTTTCTTCATCTGTTCATCAGAGATTATTATTATTTTATACATACTTCTTAGAGTTTTGATGAGGACTAAGTGAGCTAATATATGCAAAGCAATAGAAGAGTTCCTGACATATATTAATCATTCAATAGTAGTAAGCATAATTTACTGAAAGTCAGGAGACTTTTAGTTGAGAGATGGAGATTTGATCTTACATTTTTTATACTCAATGCTGCTTAGAAGTCTTACTGAATTGATGACAGATTACTTAACAGTAATTTCTATTTATTTTTAAATATGTTTTATATTTTCATCTAATTTTGTGCACAATCTGCTATGAGTCTACTCTCCAGCTCCTGTCTGTGTATATATGCCATGTTTCAAACACACCAAACTATCATTTCAAACATTTGCACATGCTTTTCTCTCTATCTGGGAAGACTTTTCCACACTTACCTGCCTTGCAAACTCCTATACAAGCCTTAAAACCCAGTTCTACAGTGAAATCTTCTCTGTTTACCTCAGACGGAAGGAATAGCTCCCTCTGGAATGTTCCCATAATATCTGTTCAAGCTGCTTTTATACCATGAACCATGTGCATCATAAAATCAATTTATAGGCATTTCTTCGCCTCTCTCCCTCAACAGGGAACGCCTGAACTAACAGTAGTGTGTGTCCCACTGTGGCCACGCAGGAAAGGTTTTAAACAATTAATATTGAATATCAAATTTCAGAGAATGCACAGCAGCCACCAACAGTGGCACAGTAATTAATTTGGTCGCTTCTCCCCGGTGTACCTCCCCATTCCTTCTCAGCTCCTGGATCGCCTACCTCACCTTCCCAATGCAACGCCCCACGTAACATGCTCAGTTTCTGGTGATTTGTAGGTTTCTAGGAATATGCAGAGGTGGCTTTAAGCCCTCAGGCAGGAACAGAATATGGGGCCAGGTGAGAAAATACCATCTGCTGAAAGCGAAGTTGGCGTCAGCATCAAACGGGAGCAAGTGACTACGGCAGAGGACGTATGTCTTGGGAAGGCGTGTGCCTGACTTGTGTACGTGCTTGTTCAATCCCTCCAACTTCTCCTGGGCATTTATGGCAGATGACGGGGCCAGGAGGCAGCCTGTCTCCTGCCTTCATGGAACTGACAGTCTATTTAAGAAGTTTCCAAACGTCCATGTTCTTTATCTGCGTTTCTGAAATGGAGACATTCTGAACACTGAAAGTTTCACTGTTGTTGCTTTTTCTGGCAGTTGACAGGGTATGAACTCAGGGGGCAGTAGAACCTCCTCTAAACTCTGGGAGGCTATTTATAGTCTTTCCCCACTAAGTGTGAGTACTTAGATATTTTAACGTGGAACTACTAATGCGTTCGATTACAAAGTGTTGCCCAGACGCTGTAATATATAGTGTGCATTATCATTCTGAAATCTGAAAAAATCTGAACTTCTGAACGCATCTGCCTCCAAGGGTTTTGCAAAAGGTTGTTGGACCTAGAGCTGGGTCATGTTTTAGGACTATCTGTCAAGAGCACCATAGTGTGTCCTGAGTACAGTCAAGATGCAAGAGGCAAGATGGCTCAGGAAACTGAAGGCTGTCGTAATCACATATAATGATGTAACTGCGTAAAGACGACTGCAACCTAAGGGACAGTGCTTTAAGACACTGTGGCTTGAAGACAAACACAGAGTGGAATGAGAGATGGACACCACAGCCATAGATCCCCTCTGGGATGGTCAGCTCTTGGCTATGTTATGTATCCTGCTCCTGTGTGGATGGGCCTTAGCACCAACCTGCATAGAAGTGACCCTGTGCCAGCCCCAGGATGCCAGGGCTCCTGTGTGCTTTTCCTAGCACTTGTAACCTTCTGCCCACATGCTCTGTAAATAGCCAGACCAGCTGGCTAGAGGCTGAGAGAAGAGGGGACTGAGGGTCAGTCATCCCAGATGTCCCAGCCAGGGTTCCAGATGTGGAGAGGGCCAGACCAGCTAGAGCTGCCCACAGACACATGAGAGAGCTCAGCTAGGACACAGAACCTTCCACCCACCCCAGCCTAAAGTGTCAACCTACAGAGTGGTAACCTAAATAAATATCATTTTATGCTACTAAGATGTGGGAGTAGCAACTAAGTTAGAGTCGCCTTGTGTGTGCTAAGGAATACTAGGGTAACTAGGGGATGGATGCCAAACCTTAGTGCAACATTGGCCCATCCAGAACAAGGACACCCTCTACCAGGGAATGAAGTACCTAAATTGGACTTACTGTACAGCACACTTCTGAAAGCCGAGAGCTGTTTGAATCTCAAAATTACATTACTTCATTGGAAAATGGTTGTCCATTCACTGGAGTAGAATTCATAAGAGCTTCCTGAGAGATATAGGGCTAGAGTTTTCTCTGCATATCTGATTACTAGGAAAAATTAGGGGAAAAAACTCTAAATGGTCATGAATTGTCCCACAAGAAGATGTTCACAGGCAATGAGGCCATTTATTCCAGGGGAAAGAGACATACATAGTTTTCTTTCAATTGTGACTCCTTTATATGGTAGTCTGAAATGGCTATTTCCTTCTTCTCACATTGCAGGTGGGTGTGCTCCTCACACACTAGCCACAAATGAATTAGGTAGAGCAAGGCTGTGTGCCTGGAAGCACTTCTGCACTCCTGGGCCAGCTGGCACCACATCTAAGACAAAGGTCCGCGACTAGGCTCCAGACGAGTTCACTTCCATTTCCTGTGTCTTTGCAATAAAACTAGCCTACCGTTCACTGCCACTTGCTGTGTCCCTGTAGTGAGACTGGAGAGTTCCTGTCCACTTCCTGTGTCCCTGAGTTAAGACCGGAGAGTAGTTAATGTCCACTTCCTGTGTCCCTGAGGTAATACTGGAGAGTGGCTCCTGTCCACTTCCTGTGTCCCTGCAGTAAGATTGGAGAATAGTTCATGTTCACATCCTGTGTCCCTGAGTTAAGACCGGAGAGTAGTTCCTGTCCACTTCCTGTGTCCCTGAGTTAAGACCAGAGAGTAGTTAATGTTCACTTCCTGTGTCCCTGAGTTAAGACTGGAGAGTAATGTTCACTTCCTGTGTCCCTGAGGTAAGACTGGGGAGTGGTCCCTGACCACTCTTTGTGTTCCTGCAGTGAGACTGGTGGGAAGTTCATGTCCACCCTCCTTGTCCCTTGGTGCGGTCTTCCTCTCTGCCATGGGGAGGAATGTGCTCAGGAGCCGTGTTCTCTCTGCATTGGCACAGCAACCTCCTGGGGCACCGTTAATTAGTCACCATTCACCAGTTTCATGACTTGTTTTTTGAGAGCCTCCTTTTTACAGGACTGCTGGCCACACTGGCTGTACCGTGTATTAGATGCGTGACTTTGAACAAGTTATTAATACTTAATGGCTCCACATCAGTTTTTCATCTCTATATTAAGAATGATAATAGTATTTGCTTTGGTACTGTGAAGTTTAAAGGAAATTAAGCTCTGTGAGAGCAGAGACTTTGCCCAGTTTGTTCATTGCTATATCAAGGCCCTACAGCAGTGCTGGCACATAGTAGGTGCTCAACAGTTTATTGAATGGTAACATTTTACAAGTGGTTCCACAGTGTAGTGGGTAGCACTCTGGACTCTGAATGATAACATTAATTAGTTCAATGTATTTAGTACAGTTATTATGCCTGCTATATATATTAATAAATAGGAAGTATTCCTTGCCTTACAAGTATGTGGTCTGGCCATCATCAGCACATTCAGTAAATGTGGAATGCAATTATTTCTACTATTACTATTATTAGCCACTTTACCTCACAGGGTTGCCATGAGGATGTGTAAAACATACTCATGTTTTCATACTATGTCGAGAAAATTCTGAGGTCGAAGAAGGAAAAGTAGTTCACAAATACAAATTATTATTGTCAATCTCAATTCCATATTTCAAAATCCTGTTTCCGAGCACATTATTTACTCAGTAATATAACAGTGCTTTCTTTTTGGACAGAATGCTGCAAATGATTACCTGACCCGAGCAAATGGACAGATTATATACACCTTGGGGTAATCGTGGCAGTTACTTGATTTCCTAGGACGTGTTAGATGTGTATTTAGTGGGTGTCAGGCATTTTCCTGGCGCAGTTCTTGTTCTCAGGCAGGCAAAAGAAAGTTCAATAGATTCACTCAAGTCTTTCTTCAATCAGGCAAGTATCAAGGCTTTTAAAAACCAAGAAGATGGCCTCATTTCCAGTCTTCCAACACGTGGAGCTCATTGCAGCCGCAGGACATTCGACTCGCAGTCTTCTGCCTGGCACACTCTTTTTTTTTTTTCGTTACAAAATTTTTACAGGGGTACAAACGTTTGGGTTATATCTATTGCATTTGCACTGCCTGAGACAGAGCTACAAGCGTGTCCATCCCAGACAGTGTGCACCACACCCATTAGGTGTGAATTTACCCATACCCACCTGCCCGATCTCTGATGAATGTTACTTCCATTAGTGCACGTAAGTGTTGATCAGTTAATACCAATTTGATGGTGAGTACGTGTGGTGCTTGTTTTCCCAATCTTGTGCTATTTCACTTAGTAGAATGGGCTCCAGCTCTATCCAGGATAGTACAAGAAGTGCTAGATCTCCATTGTTTTTTGTGGCTGAGTACTACTCCATGGGAGATATATACCACATTTTATTAATCCACTTATATACTGATGGGCACTTAGGTTGTTTCCACATCTTTGCAATTGTGAATTGTGCTGCTATAAACATCCTACTGCAGATGTCTCTTTTATAGACTGTCTTTTGTTCTTTTGGTAGATGCGTAGTAGTGGAATTGCTGGATCAAATGGTAGTTCTACTTTTACTTTCCATAGAGGTTGTACTAGTTGGCAGTCCCACCAGCAGTGTATGAGTGTTCCTATCTCCTCACATCCACACCAACATTTTTTGTTTTGGGACTTTTTGATAAAGGCCATTCTCACTGGAGATAAGTGATATCTCATTGTGGTTTTGATTTGCATTTCCCTGATGATTAGAGATGCTGAGCATTTTTTCATATGTTTGTTGGCCATTAGTCTATCTTCTTATGAAAAGTTTCTGTTCATGTCCTTTGCCCACTTTTAATGGGGTTATTTGATTTTTTTCTTACTGATTTTCCTGAGTTCTATATAGATTCTAGTTAT
>CAUYSK010071808.1:0-11787 GCA_963575035.1 Avahi laniger | reverse complement strand
TGTCTCTGTCTCTGTCTCTGTCTCTCTCTCTCTCTCTCTCGCCCCCCATTCCCGAGGCAGCCAAGCCATGCCCAGGTCAGAGGAGGATGGTTTCCTGCCCCCTTTGTAAAGGGAGGGACACATGCCATTGGACCCCACCCTTCTGCCTCCAATCAGGACCCACTGGGTGCGGAGGGGTCTCATCCCTCCTGATTTCATCTTTGGTTCTTCCTGTCTCAGCAGTCTCAACACAGCTGCAGGAGGGGACAGTGAATGGAGGACTGTCACAGGCATTGAGTGAACAGTATTTCCGTCCTTCTGGTGGTGCTGGTCTGTCTGACTGCCAAGAACCTCTCAGAAGCGCTGCCTTCCTGCCTGACGAGCCTGGGGTTGGCTCTGTTCGGGCTGCAGCGGGTGAGTCCTCCCGTCGTAAAGCAGATCATTTCTCACTGGTGTCCTGGGTGGCCCCCCATGCTCTGTGCTCACTCCTCTGTCTAGGCTGAGCGATGTCCCACAGGCCGGCCCAGGAGACACTTGCTGGTTCATGTCAGGGGCTTGGGCAGTTTTGGGCACAGAGGTGAGGTGGGTCTGGGAGCTTTGCTGTCTCCCCAGCGCCTGGCCATGTCTGTGCCAGCCTGGCCCCCACTGCCCTGTGCAGGCCGTAGATCCACAGGCAGGTCACGTGGGGACAGCGGGGAGATGAGGAGCCCCCCACAGCCACACTGCAGCAAGTGCACAGCAGTGTCTGCCCGGGCTGTCTCCTGAGGGTGGCATCTCGTGTCTCCTGCATGTCCTGAGCAGGGCCCTCCACTCTGCAGGTGGAGCTGCAAATCCATGAGGCTCTGTGGGAAGTCAAGAAAGGGCTCAAAGATCCTTGTCTCTCCCACCCCTGTCCCCAGGGTCTCTGCACTCAGCTTGGCTGTCCTGGGGCCCTTGCAAAGCTTCAGGCTCTGTGTCAGAACCACCCCGGCCTGGACTGGGCTCACATGAGGAGGAAGAGATGCCCGGACACAGGTCTCAGAAGTGAGATGAGTGTGGGAGGGGACCGCCCTGCCAGGGTGTCATTGAACACAAGCCAGGAGAGGCCAGGTTATCTCTGCAGTTGGGCCCAAATTATAGAAGGACGCCTCCTGTGTGGGTTCCCTGCGATAATGTGTAAATAGTGTGTGTGTACAGTGCACAGCCGGGACCCTGGGAGCAGTGCCGCGGGAGGTCTGCCCTGCCCCATCCTCTCCCTGCAGGGAAAACCCTGGTAGACACAGTGTGAATAAAACCTAAAGTATACAGTGATCTTTTAATGAGGGATTTCTCCATGTATCCAACTACTAATATGTACAGAACTCTAGAAGTTTGATAATGTTTTCCTGGTTCTGTGCATGGAGAGGGTCTCCAAAGCTTAGTTGGGGGAAGGCTCTGCATGGAGGAGGAGAGGCTCACAGCCCACAGGAGAAAATGTGCCACACTCCCTGGCCTCGCTGTGAACTGTGTCCTGAGAGGACCAGGCTGGGGAGACCTGGCCCCCTCAGTCTGAGTCTGCAGTGGTATAAATGGCAGGTCCACATGGGAGGACAGGACTCTCCAGGGCGTGGTTAGATCAGGGGCACCTGTTTAATAGTCTATGGAGGAGGGTCCGGAATCAGTGAATCGTCCAGGGCTGGACATCTATACACAGGTGAAAACTGAGAATGTTCACCCCTGACACTCAGACCAGACCACAGTGAGATGAGATCAAGCTTCAAATATTTGAATGACCTAAGGGAGTGGAGAGCAGGTTAGTTTTGTGACAATCACGAGGCTAAACAAGGAAAAACCTGTTAAGGAAGCCCTCAGGGCATCAGGAGTTGGCCACATACTGAGGAATGTTCCTGACTACCAGGACTGTCCAGTGAGAGAAAGGCAGATTGGGAGAGAGTGAGCTCACCTCGCAGGACATTAGAGAAGAGACCAGGTGACGTGCCAAGAGTCCTGGAAAAGACTCCTGGCTCAGTGTGCCTTTAAGTGCTGCCAACTGTGCGATGCTTTCCTCTGTGCTTGACAATTCCTTCCACGACAGGTGCATTGGTTTAGAATGTTTTCCCCGAGAGTCCAATGGGAACTATCATAACATCTTATTGAGTGTCCTGCTTGGGTGATGGTTAATGGTGGTAAACTGTGCCATGAGTACTATGGAGGGCACACAGGCCGCAGGAAGAACTTGTGGACAAAGACCTGGACGCTGGAAGGCCCCTGATGCAGGGTTGGGGTCACGGAGGGGCAGCCTGACTTCAGGGGACGATCTGTACATGGGAGTGGGGGAAAGTGAGGTTGGATAGGAACGTGCAGCCGCAGTGAGAAGGACCACAGGGCAGGGGGAGGAGGCGGAGTCATGTCGTGAGCCATGGAGGGAAAGTTTTCCAAAGCAGAGTAAGAACATGGTAAGAACAGGACTTGTGGGGGAGGAGCCTGGTGAGGCAACTGACAATGTGGAGGTGACACAGTCAGAGAACCCAGCTGGGAGGAGACCACGGAATCCAGGTGGTGATGATGACAGTCTGTCGGATACAGTGTGTGTGCTCTCAGGAAGGTGCCGCAGAACAGACACACGAACGACATTTTCAAGAAAACTTACTCCTTGGTACGAATGAGGATGTGCCAAGGGAGGAGACAGAGGGGCCCCCAGCAATATGGAGCAGCTCTGCAGGCCACGACCCCTCCTGAGCCTGTCCTGGACTGTCAGGAGCTGTGGGAGTCTTTCCTTAGCCGCATCCTGAGAATGTGCATCCACCTCCCTGCGGAATATAACGTGTGATGAGGACCAGTCCAGACCCCATCGCAGGAGTGGGGAGGATGAGGCTGTGCACTGCGCTGCTTCCCTAAAGGACCATGTAGTCTGATTCTGTAGCTCTCCTGGCCCCTAAGTCTCTACGGAAGGGCTGCTGCCTCTTCTACATTGCTTATGGCTGCTAATACCCACTATATGGCAGCAGATTTTACGTATGTATGGGCATGTCATAAAAAATCACAAACAGAAAATTTATAAGGCTCCAAAACTCTAAATAGTTTCCTTCCCTTGGTACGTGCTTCATAGCTTCTTAACATCCTTTTTCGTGGTACCCCCAAGCCTTTAGGCTCTACTTCTCCTCCTGTTTTTTCTTGTTGTGGGCAGAGATCACTAACTTCATCCTATGCTCTACAACCTCTCTAGAACCTTCCCTCTAGGACAGAGGATTAACTATTCTGTTAACAGGAACAGACTAATGGGTGTGTCCTTGTCTGTCCATCCAAAGCCCTCTGTCTGGGCTCAAATGGGTGATTTTTCACTTCAGGAACACTGCAGCCTGGACACCTGGCATCCCAGCACCCCATGACAGGTGACATCTCCTTCATATACATGATGTCTGTCTGTGTGGCCGGGTCCCTGGATGGTCTCACTGACAGGCAGGGACATCAGAGATGGGTGTTCTGGAAGGACTTAGCAAAAAGAGAACTAGGATTGTTCCTACTGAAGCCTCTTCTCCTTTCAGCTCCTACAAGTCCAGATAAGGGTCTAAAATGCCACTCCATTGAATCTTCATGCCAGAGAGAGTAAGAGAGTATTTTATGAATTAACTTTGAAAAATGTGAGCTGGGGCCAGCATTATAATATGAATACCCCAGGTGATAGGCAAGAATACAGGACAATCTTTGCCTCATTTGACTAGAGGGTGATGTAACCAAAATTGTCAGAAAGAAGCCTAAAATCCATAGGCCAGGGGAAAGGAAGCCAATCAGAGAGAAATGTGGAGAAGGAGAGAGAATGGGGGGAAATCAGGATGGCCCCTTCAGTATCCCTAAACCCTGCTGCCCTGTCCTAAGTCCCTGGTGAGATTTCAACTGAGAGGAGTGCCTTGAACTCACAACTTGAAATTCTTACTTCAGGGATCTGAGCTGTGGTTTGGGCATCAGAACTTTGAAAGGCTCCCAGGTGATTCTAATATGGGGCTGTGACATTGCAAAAGACGTTTTTGGTCTTTGTCCCCTTTCCCTGGCACACAGCTCCTCAAATCCTTGGGATCTCCAGAGTGATGTCTTTTTTTATGGTAATGTGGACTGATGGCTGGCAGCCCCTAGGTAGCTTCAAGGTGGGGGCTGGCTGAGGGAGAGATGGAGGCAAAGGTTACAGGATGGGGACTTTCAGTCCCACCCTCCACCTCCAGGAAGGGGAGAGGGGCTGAAGGCTAAGCTGATCCCCAATGGCCAATGGCTTAATCAATCATGCCTATGTAAGGAAACCTCCTTAAAAACCCAAAAGTACATGGCTCAGGGAGCTTCCATGTAGCCGAACCATGGAGGCTCTTAGAGGGTGGTGCACCCTGGATGGGCGTGGGAGCTCAGAGCCCCTCCTCTATACCTTGCCCTGTGCATCCCTCATCCGTATTCTTTGTAATGTCCTTGCAGATAAACTGGGAAACATGTTTCCCTGAGTTCAGTGAGGCACTCTAGCAAATTCATCCAAACAAAAGAGGGGCTAGTGGGAATCCCAACTTGAAGTCAGTCAGAAGTTCTGGAGGCTGGGACTTGTGAATGGTGTCAATGGGGGAGCAGTTTGGGGACTGAGCCCTCATCCTCCAGGTAGACAGTGTCAGAATTGAACTAGAGGACACACAGCTGGTGTCCGTTGCGGAACTGATTGCTGCTTGGCCATGGGTAGAAGTCCCCCACATGTGGTCACAGGTGTCGTCTGTGATGATTGTTGAGTGTGATGTGAGAGCAGAGGAGGAAAATGAGTCAGGTTTTTCCCAACAGCTGCTGAAGAAGAAAAGGACCAGTGGTCTACTGTGATCTCGGGTTATTGATACAGAAGTGCCCCCAAGTGTGTGGCTCCTCCACAGAAACGCTGAGCCTTCATCAGCCATTGACGGAATTTGTATCCCCTCCAAAGTACTGTTTGCATACCATGGAATAAACCGAGAAGAAAAACAAGTGGATAGATGGATTAAACCTATAGCCTCTCTACCTGAACCACGCTTGCTCAAACTGTTTTGAATATAAGCTCAGATAAGAAATAATCATTATATTGAAATCCAGTGTACAGAAAAAGATACCTCTACTTACTATGCATAACAGAATTCAGTATTTTCTTTGGAATTTTTAAAATAAATCCTGAAGTTTACATTTTTCACATTAATGCCACAGCCCACGAATATTGTCAGCACTACAATTTGAAAATTTGACTTTTGGTCAATTACTGTCATTCAGTGAAATCCCCAAAGAGCACTCTGAGATCTCATTCCCCTGAAGGGAATATTATAATAAATCAAAAGTGAAACTCAGGAAACGATTGTATATTTATACTTCTTTATGTCACTCCTGACACTGGCATAAAGCAGAGTAAATCAGGAATCATTCCTGGGAAAGGACTTTGGGAGAAAGAAAAGGGTTCAGGGAAAATGCAGTAAAACCAACATCATCCCTTTCGTGTTCCGCTCAGAGTTTTCCTGGTCTAGACATGGACAATGTGCCTATAGATGCCTTAAGTAGTAACTGGGTATGGAATCAACTTCAGGGAATTAGGGAAAATTAGTTGAGCCTTGGTTACAGTCCCTGCTCACTCTGCTAATTCCATCTGGAATCTCTCCTTTTTCCTTACTTGACTGATCCCCTTTGGAAGAATACCTTTACTATTTCTAAAACCTGATTCTTGTCCTTGCCAGGGTGACCCAAGCCTCTAGTGACTGCTGATGGCTCCATTGGAGCCTTTCTCTCGTTTCTTCCAAACAGTACAGAAAGGGCCTGAGGCCTGAGTTCTAGTTAAGGGTTATCAGTAGCAGGTCATGTGGCTATGGTTGAATCTTAGCCCTTTGGCACCATCTTCTCCTCATCAGTAAAAAGGAGGAACTGGACTTGGATGTGGTCTGAGGTCCCTGCTGGCTCTCACATCGAGGGCTCGTCCCACAGCCCGCCCACTCCTCCCTAAAACACTGGGACTTGGGAGTTATAAGAGGGCGTGTTTCTCTGCAAAGGGCCGCTCCTTCCTGCAGCAATTTGTCTGTGAGTGCAATGTTTGATACAGAGCATGTCCCTCACTGGGAGGTGTGAAAAGCCATCACTTTCCTGCAGACAAAGGAGAAAATTGTCCGATATCACCAGGTCCTGGTTGGGCGGGGACAGGGTTCCTATATCCTGCACCTCAATCTGGCTGTAAGTTCAGAGAGGTCTTCTTCTCACTTGTGGCTGTCACTTTCCTCTTCAGGCAGCCTGAGGCTCACTTCGGCTCATCCTCCCACAGAAGCTTAGTTTGCCCCTGGGTCTGTCCCACTCAGCCATCCCTGCTGACTCAGCCATCTGCGGGACCTGGCAAAGACACTCATTGGATTTCTCTCTCTCTCTCTCTGTCTCTCAGATACCAAATACTACTGAAACTAAGAAAAGATATTCCTGATTTGAATGAAATTGTGTCACCAAAAAAATAGCTTTTCCACTTGATGAAAACAAGAGAACACTGGAGAAATCCTTCCCTGAGAATTAAATTTCACAACCACGAACTGCTCTTGACAATTTTTAGGCTGCTTTGATAAGAGAAATCACAGTCCTTCAGCCTTCATTTGTGATAAACACCTAAGGAGACCAATGCCTACATCAGCGGTGGGGAACCTTTGCATGTTGAAAGGCCACATACATGAGTGGATTAATAAAATGTGGTATATGTATACCATGGAGTACTATTCAGCTTTAAGAAACAATGGTGATATAGCACCTCTTGTATACTCCTGGGTAGAACTGGAATGCATTCTACTAAGTGAGGTATCCCAAGAATGGAAAGACAAGCACCATATGTACTCACCATCAAATTGGTATTAACTGAGCAACACATAAGTGCACATATAAGAATAACATCTATTGGATGTTGGGTAGGGGGGAGGGGGGAGAGTGGAAGGAGGAGGAGGGGACGGGTATAAGCATACACAAAGAGTGCAATGTGCACCACCCGAAGGATGGACATATTTGAAACTCAGACTTGGGGTGCAGGGGGGCAAGGGCAACATATGTAACCTAAACATGGGTACCCCCATAATATGCTGAAATAAAAAAAAAAAGAAAAAAATCAGCCGGACGTTGTGCCCATGCCTGTAGGTCCAGCTACTCAGGAGGCTGAGGCAGGAGGATTGTTTGAGTCCAGGAGTAAGAGGTTGTAGTGAGCTATGAAGACGTCACTGCACTCTACCTAGGGCGACAGAGTGAGACTCTGCCTCAACCCAAAAAACAAAGAATCTGAATACCACTCCAAACTCGCTTAAAAAAAGTTTTTAAAAAATTTAAAAAAGACGATAAAGAAAGAAAAAAGTTTCTTAGTCCAACTAGTCTTATTTTAAGTTTCAGTTGCTGTACGTGGCTTGTTATGAACAGTATATAGGGATAGAATATTTCCATTCTCTCATAAACTTCCACTGGGTAATATTATTCTAGATCTTAGTGACTCATGTTTAGATTAATCAGACAAACTTTTTTTCTTACTCACAGTATCTCACTTAGGCTCTTCCTCAAGATCCTATTGGCCATGTAGGAATTGTAGTCTGCATGTTAAATGAACCTCCTCTTAAAGCATATTTCAGTCTTCTTATACCTTCTTATGCTTTCTTTTTCCAGCAACTCAGAAGATTTGAGCATCTTTACTTCTATCTCTACTGCCTTCTAGGTAAGGCATATTTATAGTTATGAATTCAGAATGAGGAATACAGTAAGCCCCTTGCTGTTCTGTAATTTTGAAGGGAAAAATTAAGCTGAATAGAATGTACATGCTAACATTAAAAAAAGGAACTGTTGGTATACATTTCTTTACCGTTGCCTCTCAACTTGCTTTTTTCAGACTGCTCATGACAGAGGTCTAAAAGCTTTGATTCTGTAGATGCATCCCTATTTTATTGATAAAAATAAGCCTTAATATTTTTTTCCTTTCCTTTATCTTTTTTTATGTGGGCAGCTGATAAATTCCAGAATTCCTACGGGATGTCCTAATGGAATAGCAGGTTGAGCTGCCAGCAGTGTCAGTATTACAAGATAAAAACATAATGCCATGAATCTATATATCAAATGTTGTGTTGCAAATGAAACACTATCTACTTCATGTAAAATCTGCTTCTCAGCTCTATCTTTGAAAGTTTTTTTCTTTGATTCAGCAATGTTGACAAGTGGCTTAGGGAACCCACTTCTTCCCCCTTGAGTTTACATGAACGAATTCTTTTAGCATTGTTTTATGAAAGAGATATTGAGTCGTTGATTCTAAAGAGGAAAAATCTAATTAAACTTTGATAATGTTTGTCACTCTGATTCAAAGAAGATAGTCTTGTGTCTGACATATCCTGAATCCACAAGAATGAGCTAAGGATTGGTAATTTTAAAGGTCAAGAGGATTACAAGGTCAGGGGATCTGAATGCTTTTTGATCGTTAAGAGAATTACTAAAGATTACAAATTTATTGTAGATTATTAAGCCATATTGATGGTTCTAAAAGTTGATTGTTTAAAGCATCACTTACAGTCTTGTAGACATGCTAATGTTCTAGGAGAAGTCTAATGCAGTGTCCTTTAGAGAAATATACCACTAGGTCTGCCTAATTCATTGTATTACACAGTGATTTGGATTTACAGCTTGTTTTTTTTTTTTATAATCCCTTTAAATTCACAGAATAAAATGACAATAAAAATCCCCGCCTACAAAGTTAAGATAGCTTGCAAATGAAAGAGTTACAGTTCTGCTCCTCTAACCTTGCTCTATATTTCATAATTTTTTTTTCCCTAAACAGACTTTGACTTATAGATAAGGTTCATGACTTAACAATCGCCAGACTTGAAAAATATCCTTCACAAAAGAATGACGACAAAAGTAAAACCTGTCACTGAAAGTAATAAAAAGATTAGGGAAAAGAAGTGTCCAGATGTGGTGGTGTGGGGAGTTGGGGAAAAGGCTTACAGAGGAGGCTTTTGGTCTTTCCAATTTATTGTGAGGTTAGAAAGAGTTAAGCAATAAATGCTAAACCTTACAAAACAAAAATGCTAAAGAGTAGCTCAATTTACCACAATGAGAATGAAAGCATAAGAATTGGATAAAGCAAGCACAACGGTAAGTGTCAAAGTAAAAAGAAGACTGTGAGAATTTAAGGAAAATCAGGGCTAGTTATGCCGATGTCACATAGGTGTTTCTCTTTATCAACTCCTCACTGCAACCTTGGAATCCCATTGAGTCATCTAAGTCTGTTGTTGCATTTCCATAGATGTTAACCTTTTTAAGCTATGGATTACTTTCAGAGTGTGATGAAATCATATACTCTTCTTTCCTGAAAAAACTAACAAGGCTCACATACACATATAAACTCCTAATTCCTATTCTATATTAATATCTTCTGCAGCATCTGTGGTTTGTCTTCTAGCCTTTGCTATTCTCATTTTAGTGAGTAACATTTCATTATTATATGTAGCTGTCCTTTCTCTTGACAGACCTCTATTTGCTGTAAGTAATTTATTACTTTGAGGATAAATATGCCTACATATAAACTAAACTCATCTCTCTAGGTTTGCAATCTTCAGCAACACAGAACAATTCACCTCCATCTTATCGTCCTTTTTGTATTAGAAAATAAAACTATGCACTATGTACTTGCTTCTCTATACTAAATTCTTCACATATTTCAACCAGTTAAAATTACATTTCCTAGAAAAGAAAGATCTAGATCTTTACATTGACATTCATTACCTTTCAAATTCTAGATAAAATTAATATTTCTTATTTAGTTCGCTATTATGGCTCACTCTATAAATTCTATTTCAGACAAATTGGCTTCTCTATATGCTGTGAACTTCCCTACACTTATGCTTATGTCCCTACCCCTGCTTAGAATTAACATTCATTCCCTTCCACTTCAAGTCCTACCCACTATTCACAGTAATGATAATGTATATTCAGTGTTATATGTGTGAAATATCTCAAGTTTTACATGTGTCATGTTATTTAGTCTTAGAATAAAATCTGTGGATAATATTAGTACCAATTCCACAAACAGGGAGTGTGTTTAGGTATACAACGTTATGAGTCTGAGATCAAACCCACACAATTTCACTACTGTACTAGTAGCTTTCAACCCCTATTCATATGTTACCTCATGAAATAAATTTGTTTTCTCTTTTCTCTTTACTCTCTCTCTTTGTGGACAATAACGAAGGTCAGGAGATCTCAAATTAAGCTCAACCTAGAGGATGCCATAGGAAGACTCATCCACAATTTTAACACAATATTGCTGTGTTAAAATGGAGTACTCATAGATTCAATGAGGAAAAGTCAGCAAGACTTTGGAACTCAGGATTTTCTAATCATCTATCAGAAATAGGAGAACTAGGTATACAAAGGATTGAGAAATAAGTAAGATTCAACAACTACAAAAGAATCATAATAAAATAAATATGTAAAGAAGGGCTTCTCAGAAAAAAAGTGTACACTAAACCATTTTATTTCTGGATCAGCATGCTCAAAAAGAAGCAAATAAAAATGCCAGGTAAGATTAGACAAAAAATAAAACAAGTAAATTACCTGCTTTGTATTGTTGACTGGCGTCTATTAATAGGTCGAGCATTTCTAATAAATTATAATTCTGTGATATTGACAAGAACAGTCCTATATATGTAATGATTACTTAATATGCATGTGTACAATTGGGGAAAGAATGAACATGTGAAGTGGACTCAACATACGCTGGGGACACTTGGATGAGCTATGAACGTAAACCATAGCTATTATTTCTATTAATAGTTTGTTATTAATGTTTCCTTTGAGCATGAACATATAGATTTCTTGCCTTCAGGAAAGCATAGTTCCCACAAAATAGTTAATTTAAATTACAATAAGAGAAGAGAAAATCATTAATCTTCTTTAAAATTTCTAAATTGAAAAGAACTTTGTGCAGGCTTGCTACTTTATAATATGCGTTTTGAAAAATAGATGAACTGTAATGACATCAAAAAATGATGGGATAGGGATCTCCAATGGCCCATCTTTCCATAGGATCATTAAGAAAATGAAGAAAATAGTCAAAATCACCTTTGTCAGAGCTCTAGAAAATAGTTAATGGTTTACAGCAACTTAACAAACTCTGAGTCAACAGAGAAGATAAACCTTACCCACATAGTATTTAATACTAAGAAACAAATACAGCTAATAATTAATTATAACTTAATGAAAACAAAACTAAATGTTTTTTTTAATTTGTTAAACCCACTTCTGATTGAGGTTTGTTTCTTATTGTTACTCCTTGTGGAAAGAAATGAATCTTTCATAATTTTTGGCCAAACTCTCTTATAAACAAGTCATGATACAGTCAGTTTGCTCAGGTAGAAGGTATGGGAAATGTAGATATCTAATACTAAGTAGACTGAAGATTTAAAGCCTCAATGACAAGAGGAGATTTCAATTCATCTGATTCAACCAATATTTCAAGGTACCTGAATCCCAAGTTCTCTGCTTCACTGAAATATGAAGCAAGATAAAAGTTGTTTTTAAGTTATTATCGCATACGCTGTATAGATCGATTGGTGACAAAGTCATAGGGAAGAATCTGTTTCCTAATTTCTTTTTTTTTTTTCAATTTATATAGGATATTTTTATATGGTCAAGTATGTTCTACAGGTTTCACTTGATTTTCCCCCCATTTAACCATTAAGTTGGTTATTGTACAAGCACAAACCTAGCTTAAAATCACATAAGTATTGGAACAATACAATTTCAACTTTTAATAACAACATTGAAAAAAATCCTAGAAGGATAAAAGCCAAAATATTAACAATGTTTAGCTCACAGTTGTGG
>CAUYSK010071806.1:0-33455 GCA_963575035.1 Avahi laniger | reverse complement strand
GAATTTGAGAAATTCCTCTCTGTCTCCCTGACGAGCGCTATGCGGAATTAAAAACTCTTTCTCTACGGTAAACCCTGCTGTCTCTGTGTATTGGCTTCCTCTCGGGCAGTGGGCAAATAAACCTGGTTGGGCGGCAACGTCACCTAGGGGTTAATCTTAATTACTCTAAACCAATGATTGCTGGTTTATTAATAGTTCCTTTACTTGTCAATGATTGTTTTCGTGTGGGCATGTAAGCCTGTTCTGGCCAATGAGATGTGAGTGATAATCTGCTGAGCGTTTCTAGGAAAAGTTTCCTTGCTCTAAAAAGAGATTTTCAAAGAGCACCTTGTTTTTTTCTTTTTAAATGGCTGGACTTTGTTACATCTGTGTGATGCCTGGAATTGTGGCAGCCTTCTTGCTTCCGTGAGGAGAATCAGGTGATGGCAAAGCCACATCCTAAAGATGGCAGAGTGAACAGGTAGAAAGAACCTTTGCTCCTGATGGCAGTATTGACAGTTAAATTAAGCAAATCTGGAGTGGTTCTTCATGACAACTTCTTTTTTATTAAGAAAAATTTTCCAATGTTTACGCTAATTAAGTCGGGGTTTCTAGTGCTTGCAGCCAAAATGTCCTCACTGGTACCCTGGTTGCATGAGTAGTTTGTGTGCTAGCTGCTAAGTAATTGTCTCTATGCTCCAAACCCGACTTTCTGTGCTATGCTTTGTGCCTCTAGGGCTCTGCAAAGGCACTTTTGTTTTGTCAGCCGGCTCTAGTGTAGGCTCTGCCAGTGGGGCCCAGGGAGGGATGAAACAGTGAACGCGGAAGGAGGGACAGGACGTGTCTCCTCCTCTTTGCTTCCCATTCTTGTTGGTGCCACTCCAGCCTTGCTGCTTCATCCCCAAAGCCAGGTTTTCCCACACTCCAGATTCAGCCTCTTGCACCCTTCAGAGATACCAGCACTAATGGGAAGGTGCCCGTCCTCAGCAATCTGGGTCCCGGACCATGAGACCTCTCCTCCAAACGCAGGGCCATGAACGCCGGCCAAAGTGTCCTCTTGCTCCCAAGCCTCTAAGAATTCGTAATCCCAGACCTTTCCCTTCATTCCCCTGGCATGCGCGATAGCGGCTGATTCCTGCAGTTGCTACGTTGTGATGGCTTCAGTGTTCCATTACCTGTGTAAACGATTCTTTAGATTAAATCCTCTCTCTTAAAAGAACTTCCTAGTTTCTGTTTTCCTGATGGAGACCCCGACCGATAGAATGGTTCAGCGGATATCTGCTGATTGCCTTTCCACGCCATTACTCCCCTTCTGCTGAGAGAAGCAGTTACCTGTCCCCATTTTGTAGCAGCCACTTGGTTTGGGTGAGATTGAGCCCAGATTTCAGCTCCAGGACGATTTGCTTAATCCTGTTAGCATGTCTCATCCCCTAGCTGCAGTTCTTGGCTCAGGGAAGAGGCGCGTGTCCCAACTGGGGGCAGAGAGAGCTGCCAGCATGGTGTGCTACGAGCTCTGGAGGCCCCCAGGGAGAGACGGGCGCAGCTGGGGGCAGGTGCAGCACGGGGGCCGGACAGCAGGGCTGACGCAGCCGCGTGCAGAGCACAGAGTGGGAGAGAACCCCTGCCTGGTCTCCAGGATGAGCCTCGGGAGCGAGTGCAAGCTCTGGGCTCTGCAGCCAATACCCTCCCCTTTGTTTAAATAAGTTGGGTGAGATTTTCTGTTATTTGCAATCAAAAAGAATCCTAAGCCTGGGATGGGGAAAGGAAACCAGTGTTCACTGAGCACACAGCATATGCCCCGCTCCGGGCTGGGCGCTTTTGTAGTGGCCGTGTCGTGTGGCCCTCCTTGGATTACCGTTTCCGTATTTCCCGTGTGGAAACTGAGTCACAGAGAGGGGAAGTTTTGTGCTCAAAGTCACACAGAAAGTGAGTGGCAGAGGCTACATATTTTTTTCAGGCAACGTTTTGTGATGAGGTAACTGTCATTCTGGTTTATCTGGCGCAAAGCGGTCCACCCGCTTGGAGAAGTGCAGGGGCAGGTATTTGAAGAGGAAAGAGTAGAAAAGATTTCATACAGAAAGTCCTAGTCATCCTGACAGAATATTTTCACCGACTTTATCGAGGCCTGATTTATGTAACATACACTACACAGTTCACCACGAGCTGTCTAGTCTTTTGAGTTTTGACCGATGTATACACGTTTGTGCATCTGCCGTAGCCATCGAGGTACAGACTATTTCTAGTGTCCTAAAACATTTCCCTTGTGCCCCTTTTCAGACAGGTCCCCACCCCCAACAACCACTAACTCTTTTCCATAACTGTACATCAGCTCGGCCTTTTCTAGAATGCTGAATAAATGGGGTTGCCATGGCATGCAGTCTTTCATGTCTGGCTGGCTCTGCTCAGCGCCAGGGCTGCAAGATTCACCCGCGTTGTAGCACGAATCAGTACAGCTCTCCTTTTTATTGCCCAGTAGTGTTCTGCCGCAGAAATATGCCGCAGCTCCGTGTCCATGGAACAGACAGGATTTTTGAAATCGGCTTCCTGGGAGGCACTTTTTGGGAGTGGGGCTTTTGATCAAGAGGTTGTAGGGGCTGGCACCATCATTTCTGAGCTGTCTGAGGATGTCTTTGGGGAGGCGAGGCCTGAGGTGGTGGTGGATGGGCTGGGTCTACTCAGGGGCCGCTCCAGGCAGAGGTGGCCTCTGCAATTTCTCTCCACCTCAATCCAGTGGATGCTTTAGACCATCTCGTCTTATCTTCTGCTTTGCCATTTTTCAGCGCAATCCTGACGATGAACGCATGAAGTGGGATTGCAGAGGAGGGCCCAGGGGAAGGATGATCTTGTTGAGTCTGTCAGCATTGTGTGGCAGGGCAAAGACGAGGACCCAGGTTTCTCCCTCCAGGTGCATGACTTTCCCTCTTGTTTCTTTCTCACTGTTGTCTGCAACACTCCTACCTGCACAGGACAAAGTCCCTAACGTGACTGAGCTCAACTTCCGAGTCAATCCTTGACATTCTTGGCGGTTGCACGGCATAGAAACCTACTTGAGGAAAAATGCCTTGGATTTGCTTTTGGTGGACAGGGAGGGAGGAGAAAATCATGATGCATTCTTTGAATTACATTGGAGAAAAGAAGGATTTTTTTTTTAAGAACAACTCATGACATATAAAAAAGGGATTTCATAAAAGGGTCTTGAATTAAAAAAAAATCTGTGAGCAGCTTTTCTGTTTAATAGCTAAGACACCAAATATTTTAGCACCAGTAGTATTTTGTTTTGTTTAAACATGCTGATAGTGAATTTGCATATATCTGGATAAAGAGTCTGGCTCTTTCAGGGCAATTTCTAGCAGATCTGAAAGCAGCCAGACCCTCTTAACCAAAATACTGCCTGCCAGGTGTGTATTTGATTTTTAAAACATGTTTGTATGCTACAAAGGCCAAAATATGTTTGATTCATTTAGGGCAAATGTTTCAGTGAAGTGCGCCAGAGCTTGGAACATGCGTTTGGATCTAAATTCTGCTTCCCACTGAATAGCTGATATGCGTCCTTATGGTTCAGTGTACTCTAGCCAGCATCATGTCACTCAGGGTTCTCTATTGAACACAACAGAGGCCCCTCTTCCTAGGGAAAACAGAAGGGAATTTGTTAAAGGATATTAGATAGTTTGCAAACCTCCCGAGTGTTTGAGGAAACAGGCTCATTGCAGTTGGGAGAAACAGTCAATCACATCTTAGGACTGTTCTATTACAGCAGAAACAGTGCTGCCATTACCGCCTGCCACTTGGCCCCTGTGGTTCCGGGGACTCAGCCACAGAGCTGTCCAGGCGAGCCTCTCCTCTGCCAGCGGCCCTGCCTTCCGTTGTTCACGATCGCGTCCAAATCTAGCGATGCATCGACAGGCCGAAACCAGGTCACACACCTGTTCCCACACTGCAACGTGCTTTTTAGCTCTTCACCCCAGCAGCACCATGAGACACACCGGGGGCTCGCTACGGGCTGACGGAGCCAGCTTCCAGTCTCTGCTGTGGACGCTCACAGGAATTTGGCAGAGGCCATGACACTGAAGGATCAGAGCCAGAGTCAACGTTGCCCCATTGAAGGCAAATGTTCAAAGTATGATTTTGAACCTCTGTTTCCAAATTTGTGAAATGCGGCTAAAAGTCCTACATTACAGAGCATGGCGAGTTGCTTGGATCTCCCTTTGAGAGAGAACTTGCTGTTTGTTCCGCTGCGCCGAGTGCCCCTAGCTGATAGCCTCCAGCTGTCAGAGCCTTTAGGATCCGCCGCTTTTGAGCAGAGGCCACGCTCTTTCTGGGCGCCCCAGCCAGTGCCCAGGCTTGGTGGGAATACCAGGGTTTGTCTGTTTCCACCCAGCGCAGACGCTCGTGATGGGCGTCTTCGCGCCCGCGCTCCCCATCGGGCTCGGCGGGCTGCGTCTTCTGTCCGGTCTGCACCACCACCCTCTCCTTGCCCAGTCCCGCATCCTCGCCTTTTCACCCACAGGCGCTGCACCGCTGATCCCCTCGTGTTCCTAATTCTGTCTTGGCATCTGCCTCCAGGGCCCCGACTGCCACGTGGGGCTTTTGTGAGGATGAAATGAGGCAATAATCCATGAAAACATCCAACAGAGCATGTGATGCACGGTTTCAGTAATTTCCTGTTTGATTCCTCTTTCTATTTCATTTTATATCTAATCCAATAGAAAGTTCTTCAGAGGATGTATGTTGAATTCTTCTGCTTTTTTGCCGCCTCCAATACTATCGCCCGGTGCAGGGTACCATTGCTTCTGGCCTTGTGGGAGTTTGCTAGGCCTGCGGTAGTACCGCAAAGTACCACGAACTGTGGCTTAAGCAATGGCCTCACAGTTCCCGAGGCTGGAAGTCCCAGGTCAAGGCATCAGGTGTCGAGGTGTCAGTAGGACTGGCTCCTTCTCAGGGCTGTGAGAGATAAACCTCCCACCTGGCAGCCGGGTTTGCTGGTCCTCTCCGGCTTGGCTTGCGCAAGCTTCCCTCGTGCCCGCCCTCGTCATCACATGTGTTCCCCCTGAGCGTGCATGACCCGATTTCCTCTTTTTGTAAGGACACCAGTTGCGTGGATTAAAGGCCCCCTTACTCCAGTATGCCCTCATCTGAACTTCGTTAATTCTATATGAAACAATTCTATTCCCATATAAGGCCACGTTCTGAGGTGTTGAGGGTTAGTACCTCAGCATATGATTTTCGGGGAACACCATTCAGCCCATACCAGGCCTGAGCAAAGCCTCTTGCTGGTCTTCCTGCTTCCTTTCCTGCTTACCACGCAGAACTCAGGACTCTCTTTTACACACTGGAACCTGATCACGCTGTTCCACTGCTTGGGCTCCTCGGTGGCTTCCTGTCACGTGGACTGCCATCCAGCCTCTCACTGGGCTCTCCACGTCCCTGTACTCAGGCCTGGATGCTTCTCCGGCCTCCTTTCTCAGCACTCTCATGACCGACCTTCTTTCCTCAAGTGTGCTGAGTTCTTTCCTGCCTCAGGGCAAGTGTGCTGGCTGTTTGGCCCTGTCCGGAAATCTCTTTCCTGTTCCTCCCCTGCCTGCCTCCTTCTCTTCATTCAGGTCTCGGCTCAAATGTCACTTAAAGAGGTCTTCGCTGAACCCCCAAGTTAAGAAGGTATATTAGTCAGGATCGGTTGCATTATGCTGTGCTAACAAATGGTCCCCACATCTCAGTGACTTACAACAATGATGTGTCTATCAGTGGTCACCTGCAGCTCTGGTCCGTGAAGGCTTCACTCTGGGACCCAGGCTGATGACAGCCTTCGCTGGGGGCATTGCTGGACTCAGGACAGAGAGGCGAGAGATGGTGAGCCGTAAGCCGGGTTTTAGGGTTTCTTCTGGCGGCAATACCTGTCACTTTCAGCCGCATTTTATTGGCCAGAACAAGTCACATGGACGCTCCTGAGTTCCACAGGGTGAGGAAGGATGAGGAAGGATGTATAAAGTTCCCACAAGGAGTATAAAGTACACACCCCATAGGGATGGGTGAAGCCCTGCGGCCAAACCTGAAGTCAATGAACCGGAGAAGGAGAATTCTCCCAAGGAAAGACAACAAATATTTTGAATAATAATATAATCTACCAGAAAGATCATCCCCAATCTTTAATATTTTCTCTTATTTCCTCTCGTTTGCTTTCTTTCATGGCAAGTATTGCAATTGTAAATCATAAATACATTTATATTTATTTCAAAACAGTGTGTGTGTGCCGTGTGTGAATGCGTCATTGAGTGAATGAACATGTGAACCTGAAGCCTCGTGGAAAGGGCTCGGGCTCTGTGACCAGACAGAACTGCGTGGGAATCCCAGCCCTGCCTTTTGTTAGTGTGTGACCTTGGCCAGTTAACAAATATACTGTGCTCTGGTTTCTTCATATTTAAAATGAGCATGACAAAACTTTCATCAGAGATGGCCCACAGAGGGCGCTACAAAAACACTAGTTTCCCTCTCACTGTGTTACTTTCACAGTTATCACGATTTTCTTGGTGTGCATTTCATCGTAGCACATATGTGCAGTAAAGTGACATTTATTATGTCGCAGCAAATACAAAACAGCATTTTTACACTGGCTTTGATACAGAAATCCCCCCATGTGGGATGGCTGTGTCTTGCAGTGATTTAAGGCAATTAATACAGTTTTAAGATTTGTAAGTGTATTAATTTAAAGTAAATTAATTTAATTTAGTGATCTCTTCCTCTGCCCCTGAGTCTCGTATGCTCTAATGAATATGTTGAATTTGGCTTTTAAACATGACATCTGTCGACATGTTGACCACTTTCTTTCAGTCTATATTTTGTCTGCCTTTAAGGAGTTTAAAAAAATCTATTTTTTTTTATAATGATAATGAGTCCTTGACTCCAATCGATAAATGTGACTTTGAGAGTTCTCTCTGGCTCTGACACACAGGACATCAGCATCCTTCCTCCAAAGTATGCAGTGTGGTCTTTGGAGTCAGGCAGGCCTGGATGAGACCCTGGCTCTATCATCATGTTTGTTCTGCGACTTTGGACAAATTCCTTCTGCTCTCTGGGCCCCCTTTTTCTCTGGGGTAAAATGGAGATTGTGGCTGTACAATTCCCTCACCCAGACAGGATGGGTGCAGACTATTACGGCATGTCTAAGAACCAGGACCAGTGCCGGCTGGTGGCTTTTATTGGCCCATGGGCTGCGGGGCCTGTCACATAGCAGGGGTGAAAGGCGGGAAGGAATATTGGAGAGAGACCAAAACAAAACCATGACCAACTGTCAAAGAAATCTTCAGTCTGAAGGGCCTGCACGAGCAGGGTGGCCGTGGGGGGAGGTGCCAGGCACGGTGCACCACGGAGCGCTCAGGGACGTTCAGCGATGCAGGTGTTCTTTTTCCGTAGAGTAAATTCGAGATGCCCCCTGGTAGGAAGACAGCTGCAGCTGCTTTTTGTAGAATGCGGCATTTCAGTTAATGCTCTTTGGCGAGAAGCAGCCCCCCTGGCTGACTTAGGCCAAGGAGGCCTTCAGTGTGCGGATGGTGGGTGCCCGCGGGCTGCACAGGGGGCTGAGCCGCCAGGCCTCACGCGGAGGGCGGGGAGCGCGGGGCCTCTACAGCGCGAGCTGGCAGGTCACCACTCCGGGCGGAGGCTGCCTTCTGATGGCTCAGCTCCCACCTCCTTTTCTTTTTACTGGGGTGAAATAATATAAAATTTGCCATCTCAACCATCTTTAGGTGTGCGGTTCAGTGGCACTGCGCACATTCACACGGGCGTGCAGCCATCGCCACCGCCCACCTGCGGAACTTCTTACATTTTGCAAAACTGAAATTCTGTACCTTTAAAACAAAAACTTTAGACAAATGAAACAGTTTAATTGAGCAAAGAAAGTTCAAAGTGGCTTTGGCGCTGGTGTGTGGTCGGAGAGGATGTAGGGACAGAACAAGGAAAGTGCCACGCAGAACACAGAAGTGAGGCGCAGGACCGGTGGGCCGGTGGCAGCTCGGTGCCTTATTTCAACGCGGCTTGAACGGCTGGCTGGCTGGGAGTGGCCCAAACTCAGTGATCGTCACGAGAGTAGGTGACAGTCTGTTTACGCATCCAGTTGGGGGATGGTTTACTATGTATGAAGAAACCTTCAGGCCAAATTTAAAACACATAAGGAGGCAGCTTTAGGTTAAACTTAATTTAACAGTACTCATTAAGCAATAATCCCCTCCCCCAGCCCCGGCCACCCGCATGCTACTCTCTGTTTCTATGAATTTGACTGCATTAGGAACCCCGTATAAGGAGAGTCATACAGTATTTGTCCTTTTTGAGACTGGCTTGTTTTGCTTAGATACTGTGTGCAAGGTTCATTCACATTGTGGTGTGTGTCAGGGTTTTCTTTCCCTTCTAAGGCTGGATAATATTCCTTTTTTTCCCCCATTTTTTTTTATTTCAAAATATTATGGGGGTACAGATGTTTAGGTTACATATGTTGCCCTTGCCCTCCCTCCCCACAATCTTTTTTTTTTCAGAGACAGAGTCTCCCTCTGTCACCCAGGAGAGAGTGTGCAATGGCATGATCACAGCTCATTGCAGCCTCGGACTCTTGGGCACAAGTGATCCTCCTGCCTCAGCCTCCCAAGTAGCTGGGACTACAGGCACGCACCATCGTGCCCGGCTAATATTCTATTGTATGTATATATCACATTTTGTTTATTCATTCATCCACCAGTGGACACTTGAGTTGCTTCAACTTGGCTATGGTTAAAGCAAATCAATCTGGAGTCCATTAGGCTGAGAACCCAGAACCCTGGATTTCTATGTAAGCAAACTGAAACCCAACTCGGCGTGAATGTTCATAGCCAAGGAAAACGAAACTTAAGCTTAACCATTCAGTAACTACTAACTAACCACTAACTAGAGACTTTACCAATCAGAAAACTCCAGCTAGCCTCTAACTAGAGATTTCCCACCCGAGCCAAGTATGTTCCTTGCCTTGCTTTCATGAACAACTTATAAAAGCTTTCCCCTCCTGCCCTCTTGGTGGAGCTCAAACCACTTGTAGTTTTGCACTGTCCAATATGTGAATCACTTTCTGCTTAAATAAACTGTTAAAAATTTTAATGTGCCTAAGTTTGTCTTTTAACACGATTGTGAATAATGCTGTCACGAACATGGTGTACAGATACCTGTTTGAGTTCCTGCTTTCAGTTCTTTCAGTTATGTATCTAAAAATGGAATGACTGGATCGTACGATAATTCGATTTTCAATTTTTTTGAGAAACTTCTGTACTGTTTTCCATGGTGACTTCACCATTTTACATTCCTACCAGCAATGCACAAGGGTTTTAATTTCTCCACATCCTCACTGACACTTGCTATTCTCTGCTTTTCTGATAGTAGCCACTCTGATGAGTGTGAGGTGGGATCTCACTGCGGTTTTGCGTGCATTTCCCTAATGACTGTGACACCGAGCATCTTTTCCTGTGCTTATTGGCCGTTTGTATACCTTCTTTGGAGAAATGTCTTTTCAAGTCCTTTGTCCAGTTTTTAATTGTTCTTGCTTTTGCTGTTGAGTTGTAGGAGTTCTTTACATATTCGGGATATTGATTCCTAATCAGGTATTTGATTTGCAAGGATTTTCTATCAGTTGCCTTTTCACTCTGTTGATAGTGCCCTTTGATGCACAAAAGTTTTACATTTTGATTAAGTCTAATTTCTCTTTTTTTCTTTTGTTGCCTGTGCTTTTAGTGTCTTAACAAAGAAATCATTGCCAGATCCAATGCCACGAAGCTTTCTCCTTATGTTTTATAATTTTAGCTCTTCCATTTAGGTCTTTAGTCTATTTTAAGAGCATTTCTATAGATAGTGCGTGAGGAGGATCTAACTTCATTCTGCAGCATGTATATATCCAGTTTCCTCCACACTGTTGTTGAAAAGACAGCTCTGTCCCCTCTTGTCCCCAGTGTCTCCACTGAAATTTTGGATGCCTGAGGGAGAGTTTAAACCGAGTACCGAGTACTGTGGGTCCTGTGCCTGCCTCAAGCGGTCAGGGGAGTGGAGGCCGCGATGGGAGGCCACCAGAGCTACGTGACCTGGGGGAGGAAGATGTAGGAGAACAAAAAAAGAAATGCCCTCTGCAGCCAGGGCCGGATTGTAAGCACCAGCACTGTTTGAAGATAAGGAACCTGCCAGGTTCATCAGTTTATTTACCTTCATAGCAGAGAGAAAAGTCTGCTCTTTCTAACAAAGAAAAATGGCAGCTTATCAACCTCCCATGAATGACAGATGCTGATTTGAATACCCTTCCTGGTGATGACCATCAGGCACAGACGGTCTTGAGAGATTAAAAGCACATTTCGCAAGGGAGACCCTGAGCCCACGCAGCTCCAGAGAGACTTTTACAGACCAACCTCTTCAGGCCTCTTATTTTTGGCTTCTAAATTGGAAACTGCTTTATTCTTAAAATGTTTCCTGCTTCCAACTTTACCTAATTTTTTTTTCCAAAAGACTGTACCATTCAGGATTTCATCTCCAAGTGCAGCCTCACCAGTTCTTATCCTTCCTTTACTTGCGTTTATGAGGGTTTCTTTTGCAAGGTTGCACAGAGAATTCCTCTTGCTGGAATTGATCCATAGTTCGAGGTCTAAAGAAATTGAAGATCTAATAAAAAAGCTATATAGAGAAGTCAGGGAACCTAAAGAAAGGGACAAGTGGTGTATAATATTTGCTGCCATATCCAGTAACCTCAGGTGGAGACACAGGGGAGGCAATTACAGGTGCTGCTTATCTCACTTTACAAAGTTGCTCTCAAAATTAGAGACACATAGTGCATGACCTGACAACTTGTGTCCTTGGCATGTGCCCTGGGAGGCTGGGAGGAGGCTGCATGTGGAAACCCAAGGGAGAAGCATTGAGACCTGGATTAGAACAGCAGTTGTAGAAATGGGGCAAAGGGATCACATGTCTCTGCCAATCCCAGCAGAAGAATGGGCAGGAGTGTATAATTCTGAATGTGGGGCCAGAGGGGGAAGAAACGTATCAAGTAATGCTTAGGCATCTAATGTTGTGTCTGGAGGTGACAAGGTGTTTTTCACCAAGAGAGGACTCACAAGAGGAGCAGTGAGTTTTGGAGGAAGATGGTAAGTTTAATAAAGGATACAACTAGGATGAGCCAGTGGAGATGTTGAATGGATAGTTTGGGGGGGTGTCAGGGATTGGGGCCATGATGACTTGTGGGTGCCATGGAGAGGAAAGCTTTATCCAAGGCCCCCTGAATTCTGTCTGTGAGGTGGTTGGCCATGCACTGCGCTCTCCTTGAAGTTTTCCATCTCTTCCGAGTTAGAGCCACTAACACATGTGGGGCTGCTGCTTCTAGTTTCTCTGCTTCATGAACACAGTAAGGTCTGCTGGTACCTCGAGACCCCATACAACTCTGAATAAAGCACACTGACCTCAGCAGGGCTTGCATTCCAGAAGGGCCCTCTTCTGTCCCGTCCCGCAGGACATACAGCGTGGGGGTAAGGGGAGGACTACCTGCCGGTGAAGAGAAAAAGGAGAGAGAGGGGGAAACACACAAAATGGAGGCAAGACAAAGCTCTGATCAAGCCTCAGCGTTTATTGTCGGGTGCTTGCTTATATGCCCTGGAAAGGGGGAAGGGTAAGTTTAGGGGCCGTGGCATTCGCTGATTGGTGGTAGACGGGTGACGTGAGGGAGCAGGGGCCGCTGGTCTTGGCGCGCGCGGGAAAGGAAGCGCGGGACTTTCAAATCGAGCGCAGGAATTTCCAGGGGAGGAGGAAGAAGGAGGAAGTGAAGGCTGGCATAAATGGCTGCCGTAAGCTGCCGCTTCACGGCCATGTTGGCTCCCAACAGGGCAGGTTTGGTGAAGAAGACGGAGAGTTTGGTTTTGGCCATGTTAGATGTCAAATTAAACACCCAAGTGGCGACATTGAGTGGGCAGTCATATACACAGTCCTGGGGTTCAGGGGAGAGGTCAGCCTGGAGACATAAACGTAGGCATGGTCAGGATGTAAGTGATAGTTAAAGCCATGGGATTGGGTGAGATCACCCAGGGCATGTGGACAGAGAAGGGGACAAGGACAAAGCCCTGGGCCACACCAACATTCAGAGCTGGGGCAGCCAGGGAGCAGACGCCAGAACAGGTGTGAGAGAGAGCCCATTGCCAACTGTTCTTGCTTCCCTGGCTCCTTTAAGAAGACTGGACATGGCAATGGACTCTCCTGTGACCTTGTGTCCCCTCGTGAAACAGGCAGAGGGCAGAGTTCTCAGTCCTGGCTCCGACGTTTCCTTCTCAGCCCCAAACCTCAGTTTCCTCACTAAGAACCCTGCCCTGCCAGCTCTCCGGGGAGAGTGAAGACACAAAGAGATCTTACAGACCTCGAAATGTTTGAAAAATGAAAAGGAACTCCTTCCCCACCATCTGACTTTAGGGCCTCAGAATGTGAAACGGAAGCAGAGGGAAAAACTTACATAAATTCAGAGAAAACAGAAGTGGCGGCAGAGAAAGAACTACATAGAGCGCCACGCAACCACACGGATGAATTTCTAAAACCAAATGTTGCGCTAATGAAGCCAGATACAAGGGAGCACGTTATGTTTGATTCCACCTATACAGAGCTCAAAAGCAGGCAGATTGAACTGCAGTGCTTAGGGGCACAGACTTGAACGGCAGGTCTATAAAGAAAAGACAGGAAACTTTGCTGCACAAATCAAGGCAGTGGGTTCCACTTGGGCCGGGAGGGGTCTGGGATCTGGATGAGCTATACAGGGGCTCTAGGGGACGTAGTGTTCTATTTCTTAACCCATGTGATTTCACAGGGATTCACTTTATAAAAATGTGGGGTTTTTTATATTTATGTCTTATACACGTTTCTCCATGTGTTCTCTGTTTCTCAATTTAAAAATGCATCAGAAGCCTCAAAAATAAATCTATATATACATCTACATTCATAACCTTTGACCAAGTTATTCTCATTTTGGTAATCTAAGCTACAGAAAAAAAGTCACACGCTCAGACAAACGCCCCTGCAGCGTCATTTATAACAGCCCCCTATCTGAAAGAACTTAAGTTCTCACTAATAGGTAAATAGTTAAATATAATGGTAGAGCCACAATTTGGAAAATTATTTAGCCACTGGAAGTCTGCTGTCAAAGAATATTTAATGGAATAGGGAAAATGCTCATGATACGTGGATCGATGGGGAGGAAGCGAGCAGAATAAAAAGTATGTATAATACATTTAAAAATTATTAAATATGTGCCTCTGATGAATCAATAAATTATATGTAGACTTATATGATCCCAATATTGTCAATATATATCACATATTCAGACAAAAAAGACAGCAAGGAACTATATTAAAAGTGACAAGAAGAGTTGTATCGGGGAGTGGGGTTATGGGTATTTGTTTACTTCCTTATACTTTTTCACGTTTCCCAGAATGTCTGCAGTGGATGTACAAGACTTTGATCCTTTACTATGCCGCTTTCCCGGCCTCTTTGAGTGTGGACCTCAGAGGCACAGATTCAGTTGATCGCACACCTTGGGCCGTGGCACAACGTCAGCAGTGTTTGAGTTAGCTTCGGTTTTGTTTTATTTTCACTTCTTATTTTTGCCTTCATCACCCATCTCCAACTACTCCGATTTCCCTCTCCCCCACAGACACCCACTCGGGTATATTTAAAGCATGTTCTTTCTATCCATCTGCCATACATTTGTGTATTCTAATAGACATAGTAAAAATAAATATAAAGAGATAAAGACCTAGTGTTATGTGTGTTTTAAAATTTTTTACATAAATGGTACAGAGTTATACATCCCATACCGTCTTACCTTTTTCACTTAACATCATGTTCTTGAGATCATTCCTTATGGCTCTTGGTAGACACAAGGCAACGCTCAGGGCTCCGTGTCGTGTAGGCACCACCTGGTAGAGACCGCGGACTACATTTCCCAGTGTTCTCTGCAGGGGGTGGAGCCACGTGATGGAGTTTGAGCTCACGGATGCCATTAGATGAGGTGTGCATCCCCTCTGGTCCTGGCCCATGCAATCTCTCCCATATGCACACTCCTCTTTGCTCCGAAAGCTGATTGGGATGACGACGCCCAGAGTGACTTTGGGAGCCATGGCTTGAAGGTGGCACAGCCACCCTCAGACTAGGTCTGCGTACACTCACCTTGGACCATTGTGTGAGCAATAAAACCTCCATTGCATCTGAATCTTTATATTCTTTAGGATCTTTTTGTTACAATGGCTAATACTAATCTTAACAACAAAAATTCTATGTACCCATTGCCTAGTGCTGAACACTGTTGTGCCAAACTCCTTGAAGCAATGTCATGGTAAACCTTATATATATTTTCATGTGCATCTGTGAGCAAGCATCTTCAGGTTATCCAGCAGAAGAGGAACGGCTGTGCCGTAGGGTTTGCACATATTTTGTTTACCTGACAGGAACGATGGCAGAGACATCCAGCTTCGGGGGCAGTAACAGCAGAGGTTTTGGTGCCCAGATACTCAGCACTGAGGGTGGGGGCGGGGAGTGTGTGCTCAGTGGGGCTACCAAGGGGTCATCACTGATGGTTTGGGCATAGCTCTTGGTGGTGTGGCTTCTAAGGCTGGCTTTCTGAGCATCCTTGAGAGTCTGTGAGCTGCCCATGACCATGAATAAAATCAGAGTGGGTTCTGTTGTTTACAATCGCAAATCCCTTTTTATATGCCAGGTCGAGGGAAGGCAAACTTCTTCTGTAAAGAGCCAGATGGTAAATATTTTTGGCTTTGTGGATCATACAGTCTCTGCCACAACTTCTCAATTCTGCTGTTGTAATGATAAAGCAGCCAAAACCAATATGTAAGTGAATGGCCGTGCCTGTGTTCCAATAAAACTTTATTTATAAAAACAACAGCCTGCCGGCCATAGCTAATCCCTGAGCTTGACAAAAAGGAGGCACCTCCTTCCTCTAAATCTCTGTGTAGACATTATGCCAGGGTTCCTGGTCTTAGCACCTTGGAGCACTAAGCTCTTTTTCTTATCCACACAGAGGGGTCCCACGCAGAGCTTAACATATTACCTTGCCTGTGGTGATAGACTGATTGAATCAATAAATGAATGAGTGAGTGCATGAATAAATGGCTTTAATTGAGAAGTGGTTCCAATGAACAAACCAAGCAAAGATAATTAGATCAGCAGCGAATTGCAGACAACCTGTGCAAGAGAACCACACGCACCAGGGCTGTGCCTCCCTGACAGAGTACCATTCTTTGCCCTGCAACTGCTCCGTTGAGACCCCCTCTTCCCCCAACCCCCTGTTACCCAACCGGGCTTTCTCTCACACCCCTGGTGGGCACCAATTTAGGGATTCGGTTTCCAAATCTCAGAAGCTAATGAGGAACAAGGGCAACCGCGGGGGACTCAGTTCTCAACAGCAAACTGTTCCAGTGACTAATCCATCTTTCACTCCCAGTATTTTTATTTGTCCCAGCAGAAATGCGTATGAGTCACAGCTCCTGCCGGAGAATTTTTTTAAATGCATCATTGTGTGTATATCTCTGGCCTGCAGACCTGCGGGGTCTGGGTGCTGTTGGCAAGGGGCTAATGATTTCAGAAGCAACAACAAAAGCTGTCAAGTCATGCTAACCAGGACTTCTTTCCCCCCCACGCCCATCAGCATCCAACAAATAAAAAAGAAAGGAAGAAATTAGATTGCGTGTCTGATTGAGGATGCGGCACATAAAGTGATTCAGGCAGCTACAGACTTACACGTTCTCCTACCAGTTCTTGTCCCTGCTTTTAAGACTCTGCCACGAACACCTCTCCGTTCAGAAAGCCTTCTTGATTAACCTGATCTCAAAGACCAGCTCGAAAACCATTATGATTTACCAGTCAAATCTCACCCTGTCTGCTCTCATTACTGTCTTCAGTGTACCGCTGCAGCCTTGATGTAGAAATTTTCCTGTTCTCCTCCTTTCAGTCAATCTGTAGCTTTCTTCCTGGAGCGTGAAGTCATTTCCATGTGCGTGTATTCTCTCTCTCGAGCCTGGTGCTGGGGACAGAGTCAATTTGGAAACTATGAGGAGATAAAGTCAGATCTCCACTTGGCCTCTCACTGGCTGTGTGACTTCACCTCTCAGGGCCTCAGTTTCCACATCTATAAATGGGGATGCTGATGATAATTATAGTAACAGAATAAAGGCAGGTTTTTTTTTTCCTGAGCCACTAGACTATGTGCTCAATATAAGCAAGGGTTTTCATCTATTTCGCTCACTGCTGTGTGTTCAGGATCTAGAACAGAGCCTGGTATTGTGCAGGTGATCAAACATTTGTTGAACGAACGAATGAATGGATCATTTCCCATACTTGCCTACTCTTTTTTTTAAAGCTAGACACCATTAACTGGATATACTTGCCTAATTTTAAGAAGCCCCACCATCCATCCTCCCAGGAAGAGACTTCCAAGACCAACCTTGACTCTTCCATTATCCAGATTCAGAACTCTGGTTCCTCAAATTGTTTAGTTTCCATATTATTCAAGGATCTTTAAGATGCAAGCAACAGAAATCCAACTCAAATCAGTTCAGGCAAAACAGGGAATGTATTGGCTCATCTAACTGAAAGTCTGCTGACTTCAGGCATGGCTGGATCCAGGTGCTCAAAGAAAGAGATCACCTTTTTCCCCAAGAGTCTATTTTGGAAGGCTGTCTCTGATTGGTCAGGACTGGGTCATGTGTCCAATCATTATAACTCTGAATGACCAGGCTAGGATGTGTATCTTCCACTAGAGAGGAGAGGAGGGGTGGTCCTCAGAGGTTAGCTGGGGCTCTAGCACTAGAGGAAGAAATAGATGTGGACAGGCAAAAACAAAGGACTGAGGGAGGCTCCACTAGACTCACCATCCTGCATTGTATCTTGCACACTCTGCCAGGTTAACATAAAGGGCAGCTAACAATCAAGTTATTCCCTTGCTCAAGCACCTCCACTGGCTCCCTACTACTGATTAAAGTAATTATAATTGCTCAGCTTGGCATGGAAAGTCCTTTGCAATGTGATATTGGTCTTCTCCAGGCTAAGGGATGAGTGAAAAAGCTGTTCTAAGAATACAGATAAGCAATGGTGAGGTCTGGAGTTGGGCAGCAAGATTGGGAATGAGGGTGTGGATTCTAGAGAAATCCTTATCTTACTCAATTATTCAGTAGCACTCAGCACGGGGATATCTCTCTCCTTCTTAAAATATGCTTTTTGCAGCAGATGTTGGGAGTGTCCTGTGTCTCCCTGCCCCCGTCCCCGGCCCCCTGCCCACTCCCTTGTACGGCTACTTCCTACTGGCCTTCTCTGGCAGCAGATGTATGCTCAGACTTTTTTCTTTTTCTTTCTTTCTTTCTTTCTTCCTTCCTTTCTGTCTTTCTTTTTTTTTTTTTTTTTTTTTTTGAGACAGTCTCTCTCTATCGCCACAGCTAGAGTACAGTGGCATCACTCCAACCTCAAACTCCTGGGCTGAAGCAATCCTCCTGCCTCAGCCTCCTGAGTAGCTGAGACTACAGATTTGTGCCAAGACGCCTGGCTAATTTTTTCTATTTTGAGTAGAGACGGGGGTCCCACTCTTACTCAGGCTGGTCTCTGACTCCTGACCTCAAGTGATCCTCCTGCCTTGGCCTCCTAAAGTGCTAGGATTAGAGGTGTGAGCCACTGCACCCCACCTAGACTTTATCTTATACACCCACTGAAGATACCATTGGTTGCAAAACCAACAATTTTCCCCCTCCCTATCAAAACCCCAAGTTTGGCTACCATATGCTTCTGGAGAGAATAAACCCCTACCCACCCTCAATGGGCAGATCTTAAAGAGTCTTGGCCAATCATGAGAACAGGCACGTGACACATTTCTAACCAATAAGACTTGATGGAAGTCTGCTGGAGGCTTCAGGGATAGTTTTCTTCCCTCTTAAAATAGGACATGAGAAAGGAAAGTGGCCTGTTCACTCTTCTGACCTGTGGATGTTGCTGTAAGAGCACAAAGTCTAGAGCTCTGGCAGCCATCGTGGACCCATGAGGGGAGACCATGCCATCTTGGCAGATGGAAAGATGGAGGAATCCAGAACGCTGATGCTGCTGGTGAGCCGCTTAACTAACCAATGCTGGGATTGCCACATGTCAGGACACATCGTTTAAAGCACTTGGAGTTCAGTCTTCATTTACTTGGACCAAACATCCTTTTGATGGATATATCCTGTGTATGTTGAAACTTCCAGAAACATGACTCCAGCCATAACCTTCCTTCTCAGGTCACTGCAGACCTATGCAGGATGCTGAGTGGACACCTTCTCAAGCAGTCCTACAAGCACCTCCAAAACATATTCCAACTTGAACCAATTAATCTGCCACTTCCCCAGAAGACCTTCTCTCCAGCACTAATTCATTTGATGAGTGGCATCATCGTCTGCATAGACTCTCTCGTAAGTAATCCTCAAGTCCTTTTTCATCCTTTATTCATTCATTTAACTAACCCACATTCACCGAACACCTCTAGGTACTGGGCATTATGCTAGATGCAGGAGACAAAACAGTGAAGAAGACGAAGTTCTATCCCTCATGAAATTTACATTCCAGTTAGAGGAGAGACATTAAATAAACAACACACAACCAATGGCAGCTAAGAAATGACAGGGTGTTTGCACAGAGAAATGCAGGGAGGCACAGTCAGCCAGGGTGATCAGAGAGGGCGCCCGCAGGGAGCTAATAGTTAAACTAAATGTGCACCAAGACCAGGCTCTGCAAAGTGGGAGAAGAACTTTCCAGGCAGAGGGACCAGCAAGGGCAAAGGCTGGGCGGCTGGACCAAACTCGGAACATTCCAGGAGCAGCAAGGAGGCCAGTGAGGTGGGAGCAATGAGTAAGGAGAAGGGCGGTAGGAGAGGAAGTCGGCATGGTGATGTGGAGAGACACAGACCCAGCCGAGCCTCATCAGTGATTTTATGCTGAGTGCAGTGGGCAGCCAGGGAAGGAATTTAAATAAGGATGTGCCATGAGCTCAGGTTTTTAAATGCTTTCCCAGGCTGTCGGTGGAGGATGGCCCATAATAATAAAAATGATCGTAGCTAACCCTTTTATAGCAGATATCCTGTGCTGGGCACGGTTCTAAGCACATTCCATATATTAACTCATTAAATCCCCACAGCAACCCCATGAGGTCACACCATAATCACTCCCATTGTATGGACGAAGAAACTGAGACACAGAGAGGTGAAGTAACCTGCCCAGGGTCACACAGCCAGTCACCCAGAGCTGTAGGAAAGCAGGGAACTAGCTAGAGGCTGGGGTGCACATCCAGTATGGGGTCAGCAGGGAGGGACCTTGGATTGGCCCTGCCTGGCAGCAAGGCAGACGGAGAAATGCAAGGATCCGGAATGTAATTTCAGATGAAAAGGAAAGGGTGTGCGGACAGAATCCTCTGTCCATTCCGACTCCCTTCTGCAGCAGGACTTTCCACACGGCTTCTGGCTCAGTGGTCTCCCAGCGGCTTCCTCGCCCGCCCTAAGGATGGGGTGTCCCCGCTGTCCCCCCACCCTGCTGCCTGGCACCTCGCTCATGTCACACGACCACCTCCCCTTGCGACAGCCCGGCCCCGCTGCGGCACAACCGTCCCCGACCTCGCTTTCGCCCTGCCCTCGCACCTCGCCTGCCTCCAAAGACAAAAAGCCGCCGAAACGCCGGACCGTGGCGCCCGGCGCTTGGAGGGAGCACTTTGCAGACGCTCCCTGAGCCGCGGCGAGACTTCCATTGTGCTGCCGGAGACAGAAAGCAAAGCGAGTGGTGGCCTCCCCGCCCCAGCCCGGCTCCCGCGGGGACCCTCCTGCCTGCCGCCCCCACGCGCCTCGCTCCCGCAAGGAAAACCCGAGAGAGGGGGAGGCAGGCCAGAGAGGGCCGCTTGACCTTTCAAGGGCAGGCAGGAGTTTCTGCAGAGCCTCTGGGAGTCCCCTAAGCAGCCGGGCCAGCCTCTCAGTTCCTCGTCGGCCCGGGGCGGGTTCAGCGCTGAGCGAAAGTGTGAAAAGCGAGGGACCTGCCCGTGCCTGGGGCCTGCTTTGGGGCTTTCTAAAAAAGTCAGTACAGGAACCCGCACAGGGATCGCGCCCTGCGCAAAGGGCAGTGCTGGGAGAAGAGGAAAGCACCCTGTCCTCCGGTGTCGGGGTGGAAGTGAGATGAGTTATTCATATGCAGAGGCAGAGGTTTGAAGGAGAAATCTAGGAACACTTCATGGAGGAGGGGGCCTTTTCAAGAGCTCTGCAAGGACTAAGAGGATTCCTTTTCTCGCCTGCCTTCCCTCTTCCTTTTCTTCTTTAAAAAAAAAAAATCCCCAAATAACTAAACAAATAAAAGACGTGCAAAAGAGACATATATTCTTTTTCCATAAATGTATAGGCTATGTAATTCTTTAAATTTTTCTTTCTGCTCTCTAAAGGAATATATGTGCATTGCTGAAGCCTTGGAAAACTGGTGGAACATATAGAAGAAAATGAAAATCACCTGTTCCACCAATGAGAGGTAAAAGCCCTTAACATGTCAGAGCATTCCTCTATTCCTCTCCAGCTTTGGTGGTTATTGATGACGATGATGACGATGAAGGTAAAATGTACTTACAGTGAAATGCAAAAACCTGAAGTGTATGATGCAATGGGTTTTGACAAACATCTACACCCATTTGTACACTCCTCCAATCGAGATCTAGAACATTTCCATTGCCCCAGAAATTCCCCTCAGACCCTCCTCCAATCAGCCCCCATCGTCCTGGTGTCTGTCACCTAGATTAGATTTGCCTGTTCTATGATTGGCGTCAAATGGCATGCGTGCGTCTGTGCCTGGCTTCCCTCACTCAGCATGAATGATGTTTTTAAAGTCAACTGTGTATCAGTAGCTTGTTCCTTTTCCTTGCTGAGTAGTGTTCCATTGTGTGGCTACACCACAATGTGTTCACCCATTCACGCTGCAATAGTCTTTTAGGTTGTCGTCACTTTGGGGCTATTATGAATAAAGCCACTTATAAGTGCACAAGTCTGTGTGTAGATGTAGGTTTTCATTTTTCTTAAACACTAAAGAGTGGGATTGCTGGGTCATGAGATTACCTTTTATGAGAAATTGCCAACAGTTTTCTAAAGTGGTTGTACCATTTTATATTTCCACCAGCACTGTATGAGGGTTCCAGTTGTTTACTATTATTATTTTTTAATTAAACAAATAATGCATGGGTATATTCTCCTGTAAGGCTTAAGTGTATTTGGATAGCCACCTAGCACCCACCACTCTCCCGAGAATAACTACCGTCAGCAGTTTGGGGTGCTTCCTTACAGACCTTTTCCTGTGCATTTATATGTATAAATAAATACCCATAGGAAACATACAGTATTATTTTGTAGTGATTCTTTCTACGAAAATCTCCTGTTGTGTATTTCTTCATTGTACTTAACCACCTCTGACATACTGTTTTACCCCTGCTTAGGATGTTAGCTCGGCTAGGGCAGGGAGTTTGTTTTGTTCACTGTTATACTGCCAGTGTGCAGATCAGTGTCCAGCATAGAGTGGATGCTCCATAAATATCTGTGGAATGAAAGACTAGTAGGCATATTGTTCTAAAACTTGCTTTTTTCACCTCTTTAAATATAACTCATAGATCTTTCCACATCAGCACTTGTAGATCTGTTTCCTTCTGCAACCTGCTGCGTAGCATATTCTGTGATATGAATATGCAAAATTTCTTTTTCATTCCTCTGTCCTTACATTTTCGTAAAATCAACCAAAGGGTCAGGATTTCTACCACCAGATATTGCAAGGAGGTCAACACATTGCCTACTTGAGAAACGGGGGGAGGGAGGAATAAAGGTAATTGGGTGGAATCTTTATGATTTGGCAAAATGGGGGTGGTACGGAGAAGGCAGCATGAAGTTGTAGTGGGGTGGTTATGCACACACTCTCTGGAACCATATGCCCTGGGTTCACCTCATGACTGCCACCGTGAGCTGTGTGACCTCGGGCAAATGACTCAACTTCTCTGTGCCTCACTACCCCATCTGAACGATGGGAATGATAACAGTAGACACCCCCGAGGGTTGTTATGAGAATTAGTATATATGCAAAATGCTTAGAGCAGCACTTGTTAAATACTCTTAAATGTCATCTGCAGTTATTCAACAACGAAAGTGTTTTTGTGGCTGAAAAACACATTCAGCTCGCTTCAGTCATTTTCTCTACTTTCCCAGCCCCATAGGTGGCTTTTCCATCCGCTGACCTATGGCCCTTATTGCGGGGGAGGGAGGATAGACCAGGGAAGCAGAGGGCGGGGGGAGGGGATCCAGGCAGGAGCAGCTGTACAGGAACCAAGAGACAGCGGAGTTTCCAGAAGTCAAGGGCAGTAAACAGCAATGAAACCCCCGCGGAGGAGTACAGCAAGGACCCAGACGAGGCAGGTGCAGTCTGGCAGTGGGAAGTCACCAGTGACCTTTGGGAGAAAAGCTGGGGCAGAAGCCAGCTTCAGAGGGACAGGGACAGCGGCTGAGCTTGGGTGAGGGAGTCCTTCGGGAGCCCCCAACTGCTCTGCTGAGAAATCTGGGCAGATTGGACTGTGTCTTGAAGGGGAGAAAAAATGTTTTGTTTTTTAAGGATAAAAAGCTCTGAGGAGGTTTGGGGGGAAAACTTCTTTCAAGAGCCGTGACTACAGGATTTAAGAGGAACAGAGCTGGGGCTGGAATGGAAGCCAAGAGCCGGCATCTTGATCCCGACATCTCTGTTAAATCTTTTCTTCCCAACCACCTCCCTGCCTCTGCACCTGCCAGTCGCTGCCTGGAGCACCTTCCCTGTCTGCCCAGCAACCTCCCTTCATCTTCTTTTATTTTATTTTATTTTTTTTTTTGAGACAGAGTCTCACTCTGTTGCCTGAGCTAGAGTGCTGTGGCACCAGCCTAGCTCACAGCAACCTCAAACTCCTGGGCTCAAGCGATCCTCCTGCCTCAGCCTCCCGAGTAGCTGGGACTACAGGCATGCACCACGATGCCTGGCTAATTTTTCTATTTTTAGTAGAGACGGGGTCTCACTCTTGCTCAGGTTGGTCTCGAACTCCTGAGCTCAAGCGATCCTCCCACCTTGGCCTCCCTTTGTCTTCTAAATCAGGGGTGGGTAGACCAGGGCCACTAGCCAAATCCTGCCCACTACCTGTTTTTGTGCAGCTTGTGAGCTAAGAATGGTTTTTACATTTTTAAATGGCTGGGGGAGAAAATCAAAAGAAGACAATTTGGTGACACATGAACATCACATGAAATTCAGACGTCAGTGTCCGTAAATAAAGTTCATTGGCACACAGCCTCACCCCTTTGTCTACCTATTGTTCCTGGCTGCTTTCCTGCTGCAGTGGCAGAGTTGAGCAGTTGTAACAGCGATCGTGGAGCCGGCAAGGTCTGAAATATTTGCTACCGGGCCCTTCACAGGAAACGTGTGCTAACCCCTGGTCTAAGTCTCCGCTTAAGGTGAACAAAAACCAAAACCACCAACGTCTTTCCACTGTGACCTTTCCTTAGTCCTGTGAACCACTTGAGCACTGAGAGCCAACTCATATCATCGCGTGATGTAAGCTGGTGGCCGTCACTTGTTTGTTATGTGTGTGTCCCTTCCCTCCTTAAGGACCTGGCCCTTGTCCTGCAGGTTTAAATAACCCGGCATTGAGCACATTGCCTGAGAGTCACTAAATACGGATTTAAGTATTTTAAATATTGAAGGCCACCGAGTTGCCACTCTGAGCCCAGTTTTCTCATCCGTAAAGTGACAGCCTTGATCGCTAAGATCTGTCACATTATGTGGAGGAAGGACACCCAAGACCTCCCCAGGTGTATGGGATTATTTGCCAAAACATAAAAAAAGGTATTTCAAGAACATCATGAGTCACAAACTCATGGAATGTGGGCCATGTTTCAGCCCAAATGTGTTTTGCTAGGTGTGTACCTGTTCTAATTTTTTGTTTTAACTTAAATGTCAATATAAACCTAACCTTTCTCCTTTCAGTCGTTGGTAACACCTATCTGGACCTCAGGGGCATTGGGTTTGCCGTCCCCAGATGGAGAGTTAAAGATCACGACAGCCATGCCACCCGGAGCCCTAAAAACAGTGTCTGGAGTCAAAGGTTAGGGATGTATTTAGGCCAGTTGTTCCCAAACCTGGTTGAACATCAGAATCACCCTGGGAGTGTATAAAATGCAGATTTCTAGGCCCACCCGGACCCCATGAACCCTACTCTCCATAGGTCGTGATGCTGGAAATGGATTTGTTTTCCGAGGTTCTCCCAACATGCTTATGCATTATGGGCAGGAATATGTATTGAATCAAGCTCTGCGGATGTCAGTTTGGCTGTACCCGTCAAAATTATAAATGTTCCTTCCTCTTGTCCCAGCAATTCCACTCCTGGGAATCGGTCTTCCAGCCCAGTGCTTCTCAAACTTTAAGGTGCATACAAATCCCTGGTCATCTTTTTTCAACGCAGAGCCCAATCCCCAGATCTGGGGGGGGGGCCCGTACAGCTGCGGTTCTCACAGAGCTCCCGTCTGATGCTCAGCTGCTGGTCCTGGGGCACACTGCATGGCAAGGCTCTGGGTTTCCCACACATGCGCCCAGCGATGTGTGTACGAGATGATTCATCGTACTGTAGTGCGTGATTGCAAGTATTGGAAATAACCTAATTTTCCATCGATAGAAGACTCGTCAAATAAATCATGGTGCATCCCTACAAAGGAAGCACATTACACAGCTTCGAAAAGCATCAAGGCAGCTCTTTATGGACTGGTATGGAATGATCTCTAGGACACGTTATGAAACAAAAAAGCAAACAGCAGAACGGTAAGTGGAGTGGGCAACCATCTGTGTAGAGTGTTGGCCAGTGGAGGGGGATATTTATATTCATATTGACTTATATACGTACAGAACTGCCCAGCAGCAGAAACTAATAACTGGGTGCCTCTAGAGAGGGAAACCGAGTGGATGGGTGACATTTTACTGTACCCATTTGGATTTTGAACTATGTGAGTATAATACTTGTTCAAAAAGAAATTAAAATTTTAAATTATAATGATACATAAACAGAAAGGCTCACCACATACTTCTAGTGCTCAGACATGACTTTAGACTGTCAGAAAAGCTGAGCCGCATACTACAGGTTTGGTCACCTCAGTACACTATGCACACACACGTCCCATGCACGTACAGATATATGGACATGCACACACATATACATACACACATGCACGCACGCACTTGCACACAGCTTTGAAGACAGTGCAGTGCGTTGGGAACATACTGGGCTTGAACTCTGCAAACATCAGTTGGATCCCAGCTCCACCAGCCAAGTGACATCGAGCAAGACACTCAGCCTCATTTCGTGGGGAAAATCAAAGTAACACTGGCTGCCCTGCAGACCTTGGGAGGTGGGAAACACTTCATAAACTGTTAAGTGTGCACATGAAAAGACTCATAGCACGAACCCAGATGGTGAGCAGGGGATGAGGCAGGCCCCGGCCCGGTCCCCACAGGGTCCCATACACATCTCCCAGGATGTGGGTGTGGGTGCAAGGTGGAAACCCAATCCCTTGACCTTTGCAGTCTGGCAGCTGCTCCGGGCAACCCCTGGCAGTGCTAATCTCCAGCTCTCCTCCCACCATCGGGTCCAGCTGCCAGGCTGAGTCACACGCGGGCACATGACCTGTGTGTGGGGCTGGGGGAGGGTGGTGGCTAAGGTGGCCAGAGGCGGTCACTCCCCACTCAGTGGGAAATTTCCTGCCAGGGGAGGAGATCTAAGCCTGACCCTAGGACAGGACTCAGGTGGCTGCCTGGGCTGCCTGACAGAACTCCTCCTCCAGGAAGCCCCCTGGATGTATGCATGGTGTGTGTGTGTGTGTGTGTGTGTGTGTGTGTGTGAGAGAGAGACAGAGAGTCAGAGTGTGTACAAAGGGATGATACTAAAAATAACTAAATATATTAAGCACTTACCATGTGCCAACTTCTGCCCTAAGCACTTTGGATAGATTAAATTCAGCGAATCTTCGTTGATACCGGTATCATCGTCATCATCACCCCCACTTTCGGACAAGGAGACTGAGGCACAGAGCAGGTAATGAGCTCCCCCAAGGTCAGATAGCCCAGATTCGGAGTCAGTCTGACTCCAGCACACCCACCCTTAACCTCTCAGCGACAGGGAATTTCATTCCGCGAAGGGATTCTTACGGCATCCCTTGGCCCAGGGCCGTGAGTGGTGATGATGGAAATGCTGTCAGCTTCTGTTCACACCTGGCCGCGTGACCTTGGGCAAGTGGATTCCCTCCTGTCCTGCGCTGCACATTTCAGAGCCTCAGTTTCCTCACCTGCCAAATGAGGATCGTCCACCTTTCGGGGCTGCTTTGAGGGTTTGCAATAAATAAAGTATTTAAAATCCTCCACACAGGACCTTGTTAATGTGATTATCGTACCTATTATCATCCAATACTGTTGAATGAGGCGTAAAAAACAGCTAGAAAACCTAGTCTTGGGCAAGAAGGAACCCACATCTCCCCTTTTAGCAGTTTGTCCGTATCATTCATCTGCAGCACGTAACCTAAATATCTCACCTCTTTTTCCTGTCTCCGTGGACCCCGCTAAGAAAGCAAGATAAGGCAGAAAAGAAAGTGCACGGATCTTGGTCATGATTCAAACCACTCTTTTTTTCTTTTAAGAATCTTAATTTGTGCTGAGGGATTCTCACAGAAGAGAGACCCACCTGCGCACCAAGCCCGACCTGGTGGCAGGGGACAGAGGAAATTTATCTTTCAAGGTCACTCCCAACTCTGCGTCCCTGGGAGACTTACCAATTCCACATTTAGTGAGCAAGTACGCTGTTCCTGCTGGGGACAGGGGACACAGCACTGAACAAGGCAGGCAAAAGTCCTCATCTCAGGGAGCTCGCGTTCTCGGGGAGGAGATAGGCAATAAACAAAGAAATCACTTAATGTCAAGTGTCAAGAAATGCCATGAAGAAAAATAAAACAGAGTAAAGGGATGGACAGTGATGGATGGGGCTGTTATTTTAACAAGGTGATCAGGGAAGGCCTCTTGGAGACATTTGAGAAAACAGCTAATGAAGTGAGGTAACTGGGGAAAGAGTATATCATGTTGAAAGAGTGAATAGCAGGGGCAAAGGCCCTGAGGCAGAACCAAGGGAGAGAACGGCAGGGAGTGAGTTTGGAGAGGCAGGCAAGGCCTTGCTTCTCTCCTCCTTTCTTCTCTGCCAAACTGAGGTGAGGATGGCCCTGCTGGCCCACTTCTATCGCAGAGTTGCCGGGAGATAATGCATGGGAAAGTGCTTTGGGAGGCTGAGCAGGGGCCAGTAGGAGTGTTATTAATGGATGCGCTGGCCGAGGCCCATGCCACAGGCACTTTGGGATGTGTAGTTTCTCCTCCCTCCTAGTGAGTCCATGTTATACTAAATACCAGTGCTGGGAGAGCCCAAGGTTCAAACATTTCCCCCCTCTGCTTTGAGGATGAAAACTGTAGGGCCCAGAGAGGGGAGAACTGCCCAAAGTCACGCAGCAAGTTCCTGCCAGAGCCCCAGTTTGCAAGATCCAGCTCGAGACTGTAGCAAACATTGAACTACCCCGTTCCCAGGTGACATGAGAGTAATAAAATCAATATTCTTTTCTCCTTAGGAAGTTGTTAGTTCCCCCGGGTTGGGAAGGGGCTAAGACTATTTGCTGGTGGTTGGGCTGGGGGAAGTAACACTTTGTAAAGCAAATGAAATGTGTTAAATGGGCAGTTTCTCCCATAGGCTAGTCTCTTTGCTCTCAGCAAGTGATTTCTCAACTTCTTATTTGTGCTTTTCAAAACATTCCCCTAATTTTCTTAGGTGCCCACGGCCCATGCTGAGTAAGAGTCAGAGATGATGCTGGGCTCATTTTCCCCTTCCCACAGATGAGGAAACTGAGGCCCTCAGTAGTGAAACAGCTCACCTGAGGTACATGGGCTCCCCTTGGAGCTGACAATCTCTCCGGGAGAAATGACCATAAACCAGTCTAACAGAATATAGTGCAAAAGATCATTTCAGAAGACACCGAGAGCTATGGATGAACTAAAACAGAGGGATCGGCAGCACTAATTTAGTGGTAGTCAGAGAAGAGCCCTGGGGAGTTGACATATGAGCAGGGCTTGTGGCTTGAGAAGCGAGCAGCCCCACCCAGAGCCCGGCAGAAGGGGGTTCCAGGCCAAGAGGCAGCAAATGCAAAGACCCTGTGGCTGGTACAAGCTTGTTGTTGCAGCAACAGAAAGAAAAGTCCAGTTGGGCTGAAGCAGAGCAGACGGGGAGAGCAGAGGGGCGATGGCGTCAGAGAGGCAGGGGCAGGGGCCAGGCGTCGATGGCCCCGCAGGCCACTGGAAGGAATGTGCATTTCCTCCTGAGGGCAGTGGCCGCCAGCCGAGGCCTCTATGGTTGGCGGTGGAGCTGGGCCTTAAAACCCGGATCTCCTTCAGAGCCAAGGCTCACTCTTCTGCAACTGTCTTTGGACTTCCTCCGCCGTCCCTGGAAGTCCCCGGTTATACTCCCCACTGTCACGTGACTCTGTCTTTCCCGCCTTGGGCGGTCCAGTGACTTCCACATCCCTGATTTCCCACAAACTGGCTCAGCATCAGCTGCCTATCTCGCAGGCAGGCAGATCTCCGCCTCAGCTTCTCAAGTTCACGTTCTCTGGAAGCCTCGCGCCAGCAGAAGAATTTGCATGTCCCCTCAACCCCTGCAGCAGCAGAAATTGGGGCTGGGGAGAGGAGACGGAGAACAGAGAAGTCCTTCATGGGTGACGATGTCTGCGAACTAGGTAGAAGGGCAGAGAGAACACAGGCCACTCCTGGCTTGGATGCTTATCAGCCCTGTCCTGGGGTACAGGCTCCCCGGGGCCAACACTGTCTCCTCCGCCCTCAACCTTGGTGTTAGGAGGTGGCAGACGGGATCCCACAGGGAGGCTGGCCCCAAGCAGCCAGGCACCAGGGGCTGCCTCTGGTGGTCCCTTGGGGCGTCCTAACTCTCCCCCATCAAATCACCATCGGTCCTCCAAAACCCTTCCTTGGCGTTTTCTTTCGTCCATGTAGGGAGTTGAAGTCTTCTTCATATCAACAATAACAGCTCACATTTACTGAGCACTTACTGTGTGCCTCCCACTGTACTAAGTGCTCTCTGATGTTAACTCACGTGTTTATGTCAAATGGGAATAAAAGGATTCTTAGAAAACTTGGTGATTTTTATGAATGTTAACAGGCCAGCTTAGTTATGACAAACAAAAACAAAACCAGTGAGCTCGTCTGCCAGCACTGCCTTGGTAAGAATCCTGTAACCCACCGCCCCCCGACCCCACGAAACACCCCACGAACATCCTCCCGTGTGACTACTCTGGGGCCGTCGTTGTGGAAGACCTTCCAGACACGAACCAAGAAGCCCCCGCCTCACCTCACACCCGTTAGGATATAGCTACCATCAAAAACAACAACAACGAAACAAAACGCAGAAAATACCAGATGTTGGCAAGGATGCAGAAAAATCGGAACACTTGTGCACCACGGGAGGAAACGTAAAATGGTGCAGCCGCTGTGGGAAACAGCGCGGCAGCTCCTCAAAGCAGTAAGAATAGAATGGCCTACGCCCCAGCAATTCCGCTTCTGGGTGCACACCCAAAAGAATTGAAGGCAAGGTCTTCAGCAGATATTTGCACACCAGTATTCACGACAGCTTTACTCACAACAGCCAGAAGGTGGACGCAACTCGGGCGTCCGTCCAGACGTGAGTGGGAAACAAGTGTGGCGTTTGCACATGGGGACATGCATTCAGCCTGGGAGATGAAGGACATTCCGACACGGGCTGCACCGTGGATGAACCCTGAGGATATTATCCCAAGTGAAATAAGCCGGTCACGAACAGACAAATACTGTACAAGTGCACTCGTGTGAGCGACCTAAGGTAGTCAGGGTCGCGGAGACAGGAAGTCGAACGGTGCTTGCTGGGGCCGCAGGAGAGGAGGGACAGGGGGTGGTGTTTAACGGGTATGGAGTTCTAGTTTCGCAAGAGGATAAGGGTCCTGGAGTTGAACGGAGGTGAGGGTTGCGTGACACAGTGAACGTACTTAATGCCACTGAACTGTGCACTTAAAAATGGCTAAGATGTTACATTTTACGTTATGTGTTTTTACCGCAATTAAAAATTTTAAAAATAATAAGAAAATAAAAGATGCCCCTGCCTCTTGGCTGGGCCCAGAGAGGAAATGTCACTTTCCGATGGGAAGGACAGGGTTTGGCCTGCAGCCACACCCCGCGCCCTCTGGGTGTGTCAGTCAACAGTCCAGAGCACGCTCGCATGGCCTCAGAGAAGCCATCCCAGACTTCCAGAAGAGCATCGCGGTGAAAGGAAGTTGAGAGAAATGGACTGGGAGTTCTAACATTGACTTTGGGGAACCTTCAACATGCACTCTACCTCCTTGGGCCTCAGTTTCCCCACCTTTCCAAGCGAGGGGTTGGACTTCAGAAGTTGCCCAGGAATCATATCTGGCCCTAAGCATGTCTTGTTGGGCCCTCACAAGACTTAAAAATTGGGAGATGTCCCATTAGAAGGTCTGGCCACCCAGGGGCTATGTTTCTCTGAGGTCACCCCCATCTGGAGGTGCTGTCCTCGGATGGGGCCAGTGCTCCCCAGAGCCCCGCCCCTACCCCTACCACGGCCCTGAACCTTCCCTGTCAGGGCCCTGCAGGCAGTTACATTTGCAAAGCCTGGACACTGACACCAGAGGGGATTCTGGCTTCAGGGACAATTTGGCTAGGGTTTTGTGGGTAAAAATTTATTCTGAAACACAGCGGCAGGGTTTTTGATCATGGGATACACTATCTCCGGGACCTCTCCTTTCTCAACCTGCATCCCTGGACTCTGCAGACCAGTTCCCCAAATAGGGGGCCCCACAAGAGGATTTCCAAACTCCCAATGCCACCCCACAACTTGACTTCCCACCTCAGTTTGCTGGGATTCCCAGCAGGAAAGGAAGAACATCTAAAGTGGATTTCATGTGTTGTTTGAGGGGCTTTCGTACAATAACCTCCCTCCCACGCCCCCCAAAGCATATGGAAAATAAAAGCAAAAGCAAAATAAGCCCTTATTAAAGTCTGGTGATTGTTCATGACAAACCAAACAGGAGAAACAGGGACTGACATCATCATCCTCTTCCTCCTCTTCCTTCTCACCATAATTTGATACTAATAATGGATAACTTTTATTGAGCATTTACTATGTACTAGGCTGTCTTCTAAGCATGTGCATATTATTTCATTTAATACAACAATCCAAGGAGGTAGGAATTATTATAACCCCACTTTGCAGAGGAGAAAACTAAGGCAGAGCCCACACGTGGGTGGTAAGAAGGCCTGGGATAGACTTCAGCTCTCTCATCTTGCATCATGTGACCTTGAACAATCGCTTCCTCTTCCCAGACCTCAACTGCCTGTGAAATCTCCAAGTTGTACAAGGTGATCGTTACAGTTTAAACAGTTTGTTATTCCTGGAACAAATTTCCTAAAAATCAAAGCACACATAAGAAGATTGAATTGAAAACTATACCGCTTGTGTAGGATGTGGGGGGACAGGGGGTAGGGGGTGTGTTTTAAATGCCAACTAGTGAAACTTTTAAAACCAAGCCTACATGTTTTAAACAAATAAACTTTCTTTAGAGTAGTTTTGGGTTTACAGAAGAATTAGGAGAAAAGCACAGAGAATTCCCCTACGCTCCCTCCTCCCTCTCCCAGGGTCCCGCGTTATTAACATCTTGCAGTAGTGCGGTACCTTTGTCACACTTGATGAGTCAATATTGAAAAATTATTATGAGCCAAAGCCCATCGTTTACATTGGAGTTAACTCTTTGCGTTATATGTTCTATGGGTTTGGACAAATGTGTGCCGTGTATCTGCCAGTGCAGTATCGCGCAGAATAGTATCACCGCCCTAAAAGCCCCTGTGCTCCGCCTGTTCATCCTTCCCTCCCTCCCCGCAAGCCCCTGGCAACCACAGAGTCTTGCCTGTTTCTATAGTTTTGGTTTTTCCAGAATGTCGTATAGTTGGAGCCACATGGTATGTAGCCCTTTCATATTGTCTTGTTTCACAAGGCAATGTACATTTAAGCTTCCTCCGTGTCTTTTTGTGACTTGATAGCTTTTTTTTAAATCGCTGAATAATATTCCATCATCCGAATGTACCATAGTTTGTCCATTCGACTGTTGAAGGACATCTTGGTTGCTTCCCAGTTTTGGCAATTGTGAATCGGGGCTTATACATTTTTTATAATTGTTTTCTTCCCGTTGCAAAAAGCAATGACATAGGATCACTGTAGACTGGGAGAACATAGAAGAGCACAGAGAATGAAATCAAAAATCTCCCATTCACAAAGAAAGAAACTGACACGTCCCCCTCATTCATTCATTCGCTCATTCACTCATTCCTCCAGTGAGTATTGATGGAGGACCTACTATGTTCAGGCGCTGTGCTGGGGCTGGGACACCACTGGCCGCAAGAGAGATGACATCTCTCCCCTGCTGGAGTTGGTATTCTAGACAGACAATACCCACGTAAATAAATGAATCCTATGAGTCATGAAATGGCAGCTAATATTTATTGTGCCAAGCGTTGTTCCAAAAACTGTGTGTACATCGAGACAGTTAATCTTCACAGGCACGCCGGCAAAGAGGCCTATGATTATATCAAATTTGCAGATGGGAAAACTGCGGTTCAGAGAGGTAAGATCACTAACCTAAGGTCACACAGCTCCTAAGTGGAGGAAGCAGATTTGAACCCAGGTCATGGTGCTCCCAAGTCCATGCGCTTAACCACTGCTCTAAAATATGGGGAGATAATTTCAGAATGAGGGTTGGGGTAGAGCCTGGCTGACCCTCATCTTCAGCTTCTTGTCTCCTTTGCGTTGGGCCCTTTGTGTTTCTTTGTTCTTTGTGGCTTCTTCCAGCTAAGAGCTGTGGTCCCTGGGGCCCGGGGGAAGGGCCCGGAGCTCCTGGCTGGCCAGGCTCTGGTGTGCAATTGGATCCCCTTTATTTTTAAGCCATTAAATCCCTGATGACAAGTGCTGCTCTGTGGAGGAGCAGGCTGACCTGACCAAGAGAGCAGCGTGGCCGGGCACAGACCAACTGCACACCTCAGGTGACGTTTTTAATCGTCAGGCAGGGAGGGTCCGTCTTGCCCAACTCTGCTTCCTGCGGGATGGTTCAAATCTGCAGCAGAAAAAGCCACGTTTATAAAGACGAGATTGGCGAGGCTCTGGGGAAACAGGTAGTCCACACACCACCGGCGAGAGGTAGATTCCAGAGCCGCTTTGGAAGACAATTGACATCCACTACCAAACTTCAAAGGAACACAGCCTTTGACCAGCAATTCCAGGTCAAGTGGTGCATC
>CAUYSK010071803.1:0-55207 GCA_963575035.1 Avahi laniger | reverse complement strand
CCTTACTTTTAGGTTTTATATTTAGGTCTATAATCCAGTTTCGGTTAATTTTTTATATGGTAAAACTTTTGTTTTCATATTAATATTAAATTGTTCCAGTACCATTCGTTGAGAACACTATCCTTTCTGTGTTGAATGCCTTTGCACCTTTGCCAAAAATTAGTTAATATATAGATGGGCCTATATATAGATTCTCCATTCTGTTTCACTGATTTGTCTGTCTTTATGCCAATATCATATTGTTTTGATTACTGTAGACTGATAAAAGTATTCAAATCAGGTAGCATTAGGCCTCTAACTTTGTTCTTTTTACATGCTGTTTTGGTTATTTCAAACATTTCTATTTGAATTTTAGAACCTGTACATATAGATCAAATTAGGGAGAAATGACATATTAACAAAATGGAGTCCTGTAATCCATGAACACAGTTTATCTTTCCATTTATTCAAACTTTCATTTATTTCTTTCACCAGTGTTCGTTCCAGTTTTCAGTATACAGATCCAGTGTATATTATGTTAGATTTATACTTAAGTACTTCATTTTTTGGTGCTAGTGTATTTTTAATGCTCTTAAAAATGTTTTTGTTAATTTCCATTTCCAAGTTGTTCCTTGCCAGTATTTATAAATACAAATGGTTATCAGATATTGACCTTATATCCTATAATCTTGCTAAACTCACTTATACTTCTGATAACAATTTTATAGATTCTTTTAATTTTTATATAAACAATCATGTTCTCTGTGAATATGGTATTATTTCTTTCTTTTCTATCTGGATGCCTTTTTTTTTTTGAGACAAAGTCTCACTTTGTTGCCCGAGGCGAGTGCCGTGGCATCAGCTTAGCTCACAGCAACCTCAGACTCCTGGGCTCAAGCGATCCTCCTGCCTCAGCCTGCCGAGTAGCTGGGACTACAGGCATGCACCACCATGCCCGGCTAATTTTTTTCTATATATTTTTAGTTGTCCAATTAATTTCTTTTTATTTTTTAGTAGAGACAGAGTCTCGCTCTTGCTCAGGCTGGTCTCAAACTCCTGAGCTCAAACAATTCGCCTGCCTCGGCCTCCCAGAGTGCTAGGATTACAGGCGTGAGCCACCGCGCCCGGCCTGGATGCCTTTTATTTCATGTTATTTATTTATGTCTTATTCCATAAGGGTAAATCCAGGCACTATTGTTACATCTATATTAGAAGCAACAGTATTAAGCACATATTTTAATTATTACTTTTATGTTAAAATAATCTAATGTCACAAAGAGACTTGGAAAGTCATAAGTATCAGACAATAAGGAAATAATGGTCCTTATCAAACTGCTAAATATTTATCATACTTAACCTGTCTTACAACTTTACAGTTTAGATCCAAGATAATCACTTTATATTTTTATAACTCTCAGTACTTTCATTAAGTGTCATAATTTAAGCAGTAAAATGTAAAAACAAATACTATATTGAAATTCAATAAATATCTGTTGCATAAATGACTTATAACAATCATTACAATGTAAATGAAGATAATCCTGTATTAATTTAACACAATACTACTAGATATAGGAGAGGAGAAAATAGTGGAAGAAAATGCCTTTAAGTCTATCCCATACCAGAGGACCTTAAAATACAATATAACAAAGAATTTTATAACTAGAAGTCTTTGCAAGATCTTGTAGACTACTTTTCCTATGTCAAAAATGAGAAAACTGGGGGACAGAAAAGATATACATCTACAAATGTTAACAGTATGGAGAAGAGATAAGAACAGGGCCTAGGTCTTCTGACTTTCAGTTCTTTCTTTCTCTTCCAGCATACAAATTAGCCATGACATTTCTTATTAACTTCTTCAAATGTTTTATGAAGTACTAAGTAAATAAAGAGTAAAATTTTGCATAAAAAAAACTTTCCTAGATTTCACTAATTTTCAACTCTGAATATTATGAAGCATCCAGTGTTAAATAATTTCAGGTGTAAGAAACATCAACTAAATGTTTTCAAACATTTAAACATCTTAATTTAGTTTTTCACTAATTTTATTTTCTCTATCAAAAAAATACAGTTTTAAAAATGTGTTTCACAAGTTATTTTGAAATAAAAAGCATATTTGAAACTAAACAATATTTTGCATCTAAGTTGATAAAGATTTGCAATTTTTATAAATAAATTAATTAAGTAAATATTCACTTACTCTAAGCTAAGGTCTAGGGCCAATTTGATATTCATTCATTCAACAAGGGCCTATCTGCAAAGCACTGTGCTAAGACCTGTGAGAGAAGTAAAAAGTCATATAACAGGTCAAAACTACTACAGCATGTAGTTACAGATGAAAGCTCCTTAAAAGAAAGAAACATGCAACATACTTTTCTATTTATCAAATATAGTTCTAGGTCCCTAGAGATTTAAATTTAACTGAACTGAAGGCCTTCGATTTCTGAATAATATTGAAGAAACAAATTATTAATACTTTAAATTGAACTTATATTCCTTATCGTTAGCTCCACGTCACCATTCAATTCAAATACCGCTAGAAGATCCATTCTGAAATGAGAGAGAGAGATAGAGAAAAAGAAGCTAGAGGCTGATAAAGGTAAGAGAGAGGAGAACAAGAAAACAGGCTTAACTGAAATAATTTAAATGGTGACAAAAGATAGACAAAGAAAGAAGTTTCCACAGCACAAAGAGAACTAACTACTCTCTAGGGCAGAGAATGGCAAACTTTTTCTCTAAAAGGTCAAAGAGTGAATATTTTGGACTTTGAGGCCCCTATGATCTCTTATGACAACTTACCTATGGAACTGCAGCCAAAAGCAACCACAGACAAGAAGTAAATGAATAGATGTGGCTGTGTTCCAGGAAAATTTTATTTACAAAAAAAAAAGTAGGGAGGCCAAGCCAAATTTGGCTCATGGACATAGTTTGCTGATCCCTTGCTGTAGGGGAAAGAATTACCGGCTATAGGCATATACCTAATAAATTACTATAGAATCTTTATTTAAAATTAAAACAAATGCTCTTTTTTGCTTATGAAAAGGAGAATTAAATTATTCTTGAAGAGAAAGTATTTCCCAAATGAAAGTTTATACAAATTATAACCAACTTCATTTTCTAGGCTTAACTATCAAATCTAATATTAAACTCTAACTTCTCTGACTAAAAGTAATTTTTATGAACAAAAGGAGCTGTTGGTTTGACTTTTGGAGGTTCAGAAAGGAAGTATATAATTACAGGATACTTCGACTCATTAAATATGCATTTATTAGTAATAGTGGCCAGGCAAAAGAAAAAAATTTTTTTATTTTATAAATTTAAGAGGGTACAAGTGCAGTTTTTTTACATGGATATAGTGCACAGTGGTGAAGTCTGGACTTTCAGTGTAGTGTACATTGTACTCATTAAGTAATTTTTCTTTCCTCATACCCCTCCCACCCTTCCACTCCCTCACCCTTCTGAGTCTCCAATGTCTGTTATTCCATTCTCTATGTCCATTTGTACACATTATTTAGCTCCCGCTTATAAGTGACAAACATGGTATTTGACTTTCTATTTCTATCAGTAAATTTTTTCACTTAAGATAATGGCCTCCGGTTCCATCCATGTTGCTACAAATGACATGATTCCATTTGTTTTTATGGCTGAGTAGCATTCCATGGTATGTGTGTGTGTGTGTGTGTGTGTGTGTGTGTGTGTGTATGTATACACACACACACACACACACACACTGCATTTTCTTTATCCAATCACCCAATGATGTACACTTGGTTGATTCCATATCTTTGCTACTGTGAATACAGTACTGTGATAAACATATGGGCACAAGTATCTTTTTGATATAATGATTTCTTTTCCTTTGGGTAGATACCCAGATTGCTAGATCAAACGGTAATTAATGCCATAATGTTATTTGTTATCTAGTTGCTTTGTAGCCACATTTGTGTAATTGTTTAGTAAGACTTGCAAGTTTCAGTGTATTTCCCTGGAGTTCTGTTAGCCTCTTGCATCTGTATGTCTAAGTTTCTAGCAAGACTAGGGAAGTTTTCCTCAATATTTCCTCAAACAGGTTTTCCAAACTTTTTGCTTTTTCTTCTCCGTTGGAAATACCTATGATTTGTAGGTTTGAAATTTTAAATAAACCCATACTTCTTGAAGGATTTGCTCATTTTTTAAAGTTCTTTTTATTTTTGTCTGACTGGATTAATTTGAAAGACTTGTCTTCAAATTCTGAGATTCTTCTTCTTGGTCTAGTGTATTGGTAAAGCTTTCAACTGTATTTTGGAATTTTTTCAATGAATTTTGCATTTCCAGAAGTTTTTTTAAAAATATCTATATCTTTTTGGTAAATTTTTCATTCATATCCTGAATTGATTTTCTGATTTCTTGTATTGATTTTCAGATTTTTGTTGGGCCTCTTTAAAATCATTATTTTAAATTCTGTATCTGACATTTCAAAAGTTTCAATTTGGTTACCACCCCCTCCTTTTTTTTTAAAGGGACAGGATCTCACTCTGTTGCCCAGGTTGGAGTGCAGTGGCACGATTACAGCTCACTGCAACCTCAAATGCCTGAGCTCCAGTGATCGTCTTGCCTCAGCTCCCCGAGTAGCTAGGACTACAGGAACATGCCAACATGCCCAGCTAAATTTTTAAAAATATATTTTGTAAAGACAGAGTATCACTGTCTTGCCCAGTCTGTTCTAATACTCTTGGCTTCAAGTGATTCTCCTGCCTCAACCTCTCAAAGTGCTGGGATTATAGGTGTAAACCATCACACATGGCCTAGTTAAGATCCATTGACAGAGAGTCGTTAGTATGATCCACCGGGGTGTCATCACACTGTTTTTTCATACTTCCAGAATTGTTATGCTGGTTCCCTCTCATCTGGAGAAATTAAATCTTCTGCTTATTTTTGAATTTAGTTTCATTTGGACAGGATTTTTTTTCCCTTAGGATGTGACTATATTGTATGTTGTATAGGGTTGTTTGGTTTTGTTTCGGGGTGCTTTCAGTGACAAAGACTCTGTATGAATTCCTTGGTTGCAGATAGCCTTAGTGTGGTGGTTATCTCAAATGCTGATTGTAGTAGCAGTGTCCTGGTCATATGAGTATGCTCACTGCCTCCTGAGGGGCCAGCAAAGGTCTCAAGTAGTTTATCTTGCTCCTAAGCCCTGGGTACTTGTGCCAGCAGATTTTGTATTGGGTTGTGCAGTTCAACCTTCATGCCAGGCAGCGATGGCAGTAGTAGTTGGGTTTGTGCTTGATCTTTGTTTACCATAAGAAGCTCTCAATTGTTGCAGGCAATGGGCTGGTCTGTTCAATGCACAGTAGCCTGAGCTCCTTGCTCATATAGGGGTTAGGTTAGGGGCAGAAGCTGGGTAGACGTGGACCAGGCAAGCCTACCTTGGGGTCCTCCAGTGGCATGAGCAAGCACCAGCCCCTGACGAGGGTGATGGGAGATCTCCTGGTGAAACGTACCAGGGTCTCAGCATGGCGGGGAGGGGGCTGCCACAGCACCATAGCCAGCAGGCAGGAAGGCAATTTGTTTCCCTGTCACACCTGTCACAACCCCGTCCCAGCACTCAAGATGCTCAGTTCGATCAGACACTGCTGTCTATCTCTAGGCTGCAATGTCATAAAAGTCATAAAAGATGCCTGCCTGTGGCTCACTGCCAAAATGGCTGTGGTGCAAAGCCTCCTCTCTCAGCCAAAAATACAAAGCTCCCCAGCTCACCTGCTCGCCGCTGCAGGAACACTGCCATTCAATAAAGAGGTAGGAGGGGGCCCTGCCTTTCACACAAGCCCGGACCAGGTGACCACACTGCCAGTGGGGATGCAATCACCCCAATGGGGCCCAGAAAGGCCATCCAGCATCGCTGTGCCAACTTTCCCATGGGATCAGCCACAGATGTGTCTGCACCAGAGGGAAGTACCCTGGTCCACGTCTGGGCCTAAGCACTGAGGCTGCTTGGCTGGCGAGATGGAATTATACTCCTCCCTTGCAGAGCCAAGCACAGCGTTTGTGTCTCTGGCGGAAGCAGCACTGCCATTCCCAGCACACAAGCAGGGAGTTCTCAGCTCAGGAAAGCACACACTCTGGTTTCCTTAGTTCCAGGAGGGTGTTTGCTTGGTTTGCTACACTCTCCCTTCCCTTAGGAGAAGTACTCCCTGAGAGCTAGACCACAGGCAACCCTTGAGTCCAGCTAGCCTTGTGAAGATGTCACCCTCCAAGCAGGCACTGGAGAATGTCAGTGGGGACACCTGTGATGTAGACACACAAGGGCTGAGGCTTCCTGGGCAGGACACAGTCCCCTGATGGCTGCATCCCAAGTATGGCACCCTGTTGCCGATGCTCAAATCCAGAGGGAGTTCGAGCCACCCAGCCTAAGTTTGCAGTCTGGTACAATGCCCTCAAGATGTCCCCAAATTGCTGCCCACGCCAATTTGGTTTTTTGAGGGCAGAGGAGCTCTCCAATAGTTTGGATACCAGCAGTCCATCGAAGGTGAAAGGAGAGCCAAAACACTCCCACAAAATACCAAGTCCCCAGGGTTCCCACCTGATCTCTGCCAGCCTCTTGCTTCTTTCTTTTTCTGTGCCTCAGTTTCTTCCCATGAATTCTCTGCTATGCTCTAGCACTCTCCTCTTGATATTCTATTCAAGTTATGATTATTCACTTGAAACTTTGGTTCTTTTTCCTGAGGAGAACAGGCGTCTGACATCTCTAGTCAGACATATTCTACTGAATTTATTTTTAATGTGCACAACTTCCTGAAGAAATGCATTCCAAAAATTAATATTCTGTGACCTAACATTTTAGTATTTCCTTTTCTTCTTCCTAAACCTGACTCTATAAGCTCCAAAAAAGCTATGTCATACAGCTACCTAGCTTTTAAAGAATGGGTCTATGTTCCCATTATCCATTTTACTTGTTCATTTATTCATTCATTTTTTAAAAATTCTATCTCCACTGGTTATTACCTTTCCATTTTTTTCATATACTTTCACCATTATAGTTGTCATTTTAGGTATTTCCAGTAGACGATACTGCCACCATCTATCCCATCCACATTGCCAAATCGTTCACCATTTCCTATATAGCAGTCTTCTTACTGTCAGCATTTGTGACAGACACTCAGTGTCTGAATACTTTCTCTGCTACAGTACACGCGTGGCCGGTAAGTCCCAGAGAATTAACAACCCCTGCACCAATGTCGAAGGAGAGTTGATGGATAAATACTCTAGCTTCCTTGCCCATTATGTGGGTTAACTCTGAGGTCATTCTACCTTGTCTCCCAGAAGCCCCCTTAAGACAATTGCCAAAAGAGGTAACCAGTTCTTGAATGCACCCAGTATTGTGTTTTGTATTAACTGAATTGTTTTAACCTTCCCCTATAGGTGGTATCTGGGATTGCCTTCAAGATAAAACTGCACTCAAATCTTTTTCATCTTAAGATGGATCTCAATTTAAGACAGTCCTCTAACCTTAAAATCTTGAGTTCCTGATATATTATCCTGAGATGTATAAACAGTATTCCAGCCATGAAACCACCACTGTTTTCCCCAAAGATAGGATTAAATGTTCTCTTTTACTTTTACTACTTTGCAAAAGAACTGGTGCAGCCATCATTTTATTATTCTCTCAAGACATAGCAACACAACAAGATGATAACTTTAGGCACTATCTAAAGTGACTCCCTATTGTCTTACTTATAACTGATACCACCATGCTGTAAGTACAATTATATTTGTTTTTACAGAAATGCATGATTTTTGTACTTATTCATGTAGAAATGCACCTGCCACTTCTGAGCAATGGAAATAGTATAAATCACACTTTTAAAATATATTGTATTCAAACAGAGTAATAGGTATAGAAAAATAATCTTCCCATGAAAATCTTTCCTTTCCCCTCTTCCAAAGGAATAAATTAAGAACTCTATATACTATTTTTAAGAGTCTTACCCTTTAAACATACACAAACTCATAGAACTAAGCCAAAATAGTTATAAGAGTTAGCCCATGGATATATCCATCTCATGAAACTTCACTATAAACCTGCTGTTTGATATGCATTTACTTGCTTCAAAATCCATATCACCCTTCAGCCCAGGATAGAACCTTTGGAGGTATTGATAACCTCCTCCATTCTCTTAACTCCCACTTCCAGTTAGTCCCATCAATTCGAGCTGCATAAAGTGTCTTAAAACCAACTCTTCTTCATTCCCAGTGCTCCTTTCCTATGACAATAACCTCCTATTTAAGTTCCCTGTTTTATTTCACTTGTTTATTCTGGGAAATCTATCTGATAACCTAACATTCCCACATCAAAATTAAGATAGTTCAAACCTATCACAGCTCTAAGTCCTGAACATCACATATGGTATTTACAAAAAACATATGAAAATTTACATTACATTTAGGTTTCTCACTGTTGCCTAAACATTTCACATATTTTTATTTCCGTTTGGAATGAAGATTAAAAAGTTTACCTAAAAAGTAAACAAAATGTTTACCTGTCTGAAGCTATGTCACTGGCAATTTGGTGCTTCACGCCTGACCCATTTTTAATAGAATCCTGTCTTGTGAGCCCATGAGATCGACTTTTCTCCACTGCAGGTACAGATAAGTCACCTGAGGGTCCTTGGAACTGGGCCTGCTCATGTAGTTTTGCTTTCTTCTCCTGAGGAGCCTCCTCATTTCTCAGTCCTCGAAGAACCTTTTGGTCAGGTTGCTGTGGGGTATTAGATCCACTATTATAAAACCACGCTCCTGATTTAGTGAGGATTTCTTGTTGTTTTCGGCACAAATTACATACCCACATAACCTGTACATGAAGACATAGGGAAAAGAAATTAGTGTTCCCAAAAGTTAAAAACAAACAAAAAGAGAGACAAAAATTAAAGCCAACAAAAAATTATATGGTTATCCTTCTGAAGTAATGCAAATTATCTACTGCCATAAATTAAATAATTTATCCTTTCCTTTAATTTTGTCAGAATAACTCTAACAAAATAGACAACATTTAATAGACAGTAGAAATACCAAACTAGAGTGACAACTTACTGATTGCTCATTTGTATTCTTTATTTTTTATTTAAATTAGAGGCATGGTGTAATATACAGGAAATGGATATTTTTTTTTTTTTTTGAGACAGAGTCTCACTCTGTTGCCCGGGCTAGAGTGAGTGCCGTGGCATCAGCGTAGCTCACAGCAACCTCAGACTCCTGGGCTCAGGCGATCCTACTGCCTCAGTCTCCCAAGTAGCTGGGACTACAGGCATGTGCCACCATGTCCGGCTAATTTTTTCTATATATTTTTAGTTGTTCAATTAATTTCTTTCTATTTTTAGTAGAGACGGGGTCTCGCTCTTGGTCAGGCTGGTCTCGAACTCCTGATCTTGAGCGATCCGCCCGCCTCGGCCTCCCAGAGAGCTAGGATTACAGGCGTGAGCCACCGCGCCCGGCCTAGAAAATGGATTTTGAAGCTAGACAGTTGGCTTTAAATACCAACTCCAAGATTAGAAACTTAGCAATCTTCAACAAGGTACTAAACTTTCATATCTATAAAACTTAGTTTCCTTAATGGTAAAATAGGGAAATAATGGCTGGGTGCAATGGCTTACGCCTGTAATTCTAGCACTCTGGGAGGCTGAGGCAGGAGGATTGCTTGAGGCCAGGAGTTCAAGATCAGCCTGAGCAAAAGCGAGACCCCATCTCTACTAAAAATAGAAAACTTAGCCAGGTGTGATGGCGACCGCCTATAGTCCCAGCTACTTGGGAGGCTGAGGCAGGAGGATCACTTGAGCCCATGAGTTTAAGGTTGCTGTGAGCTGTGATGATGCCACTGCACTTTAGAGCGACAGAGCAAGACACGGTCCCAAAAAAGGGGGGGAGGGGAATAAAGATGATAATATCTATTTTCCTGTGTTGTTTTGAGGACTGAAGATTAGAAATAATTTATATAAAATGTCTAGTGCATTACCTGGTATACATTAGACTTCTAGCAAATTAGCTGTTAATATTAGGTTAATCTTACATTACATGCTTAAAGGCGTTTTTATTTCTTTTAAGTAGTTCCTAAGGGCTACTTAACATTGTTGATCCTCAATAAAAACCTATTAATTGTTCATAATTTGTAGTAAGACATTTGATTTTTTTTGTTGTGGTACAAAATATATAACACAAAATTTACCATCTTAACCATTTTTAAGTACACACTTCAGGAGTGTTAAAAATATTCACATTGTTGTGAAACATCTCCAAAACTTTTCTTGCAAAACAGAAATTCTGTACACGCATTAAACAGCATCAACCCTTTTCCCTTCCCACAGCCCCCATTAATGGCCATTCTACTTTTGATTTTTTAATAGATATGTTTTTAAGACTCCAGAAATCTAAGTATATTATAATTAATGTCTTTGTGACCAGAAAACCTTTCATCCTCTTCTGAAAAACCCTTTTTAATTAATCAGGAAAAAAATCATATTGTCATGAAATAAAATGTGAGTTCATATTTCAAGAGAGTGTTTGCTGAAATTTTATGTCAAATAATAAATCTTACATAGCCCTTTAGGTTGCTAAACAGTTTCTCACATTTACATAAATTATAACACTATAGATAATCACAGTAAAAGAAAGGTTCAACAATGTGTTTTCAACCAATACAAGGATGTTTTTGTAAAATACCATTTAAATTTTTTCTTTAACTCTCCATCATTCCAGTTCATATTGTTTGTACTGGTCTTATCACACAACACGGTATTTGATGACTTTTTAATTATTTTGTCCTCTCATTGAATTGTATATATTCATTTCTGTTTTCCTCAACTAAATTTGAAACTCACTGGAGGCATGAACTATATGTTATACCAGCACAGTAGGGCTTTATAGATCACAGAATAGTAAGATCTCCTAAATGTTTGCTAAATTGAATTTGTTTGAAGTTCTTCTGGGAATAATATGATAAGATATTTGATATTATTACACCAATATTTGTTTCATCAATTTCCAAAAGAATTAGTCATCAATAACATCAATATAGTGCCTGTTTTTATAAGTAAATAAAAAAGCATTTTTGACATGAAAATACCAGTATCTCACTCAAATCTAGTAAAAATAAATACTTCATAGTTCAAATTTCTTTTTCTATGATTAGTCTGAATAGATATGAAATATAAATATATTTAACCCAACAGTAGTCTCAAAAATCAAATGTCAACCAAAATCTTCAGCCTTTTGATGCCATCTTGTGACAAATGTAGGTATTGCAGATTTCCTTTAAGAGTGAAAGGCACACACTATAATAGAACCACAAATACATGAAGTTTGAATTTCAATTTTTCTGCTTTAAACTAATTACTATTCATGATTCAGTGATAATCTATGTTAGATGCATCTAAGATATGAATCTATCTAGAATAAATCACAGAGTATTGAAAAATATCATCCTATTGAGCCTGGTCATTAACAATGAAACAGAAATGAGTTTGTGAGACAATTATCTAATCACTATCATCTCAGAAACAATCTTTTGCTGCTTCATTATTTGTCACAAGGTAATCAGGTTACTTAACTTCTTTTAGAGAGCAGAGATTCTCAAAGAATATCTCTGAGACAGGAGCATCAATCTCACTTGGGAACTCACTAAATGTGCAAATTCCCAGGTCCCACCTCAGACCTACTTAATCAGAAACTCTGGGACAGGGCCCAGCAGTTGTGATTTATTTATTTATTTGGGCCAAATACTCCAGGTAATTCTGATGTTTGCTAAAGTTTGAGAACCACTAGCCTAAGACAGAGATTCTCATGTTAAATGGGTTACAAGTGTGCTCCTCAGAGTAGCTATGTAAGGCCAAAGGAGTCCAACAGCAAGCAGCCCCGTAAGTTTACCTTTGTGTGAACTACTGATTGTACAAACAGTATCATTTCTGTGTATCCCAAAATGAGAAAAAGGCTAGGAAGCACTATGGGCTTTGTTTTTCCTCATGTGTTCTCCTTTGTTTTCCTCATAGTTCCTGGACTAGCCACATTGGTCCTTCTTTTTCTGACTAGATTATTTGTTGTCTCCTAGACTGCTGGCTCCTATTATCTGCATATTCACATTCTAAACCCAAGTTACTTTTCTGTTCTTTTTTTACTATCTCTTCCCACTCTTGGATTAATAATTTATTAATCTTTAAATCTCAGGAATCCTAAATCCATTCACATCAAGTACAGTCATGTACTTCATAATGACAATTTGGTCAACAACAGACCATATATACAACAGTGGTTCCATTAAGATTATAATATCTTTTTTTACTATACCTTTTCTATGGTTAGATATATTTAGATACACAAATACTTACCACTGTGTTACAACTGCCTACGGTACTCAGTACAGTAACACACTGTACAGGTTTGTAGCCTAGGAGAAATAGGCTTTACCATACAGCCTAGGTGTGTAGCAGGCTGTACCATCTAGGTTTGTGTAAGTACATTCTATGATGTTTGCAGGATGAAATCATCTAATTATGCATTTCTCAAACTGTATCTCCATCATTAAGCTATGCATGACTATAGTATATAGAATTGACACTTTTACTTGCAGCCCTTTACACACATAGCAACTTAATTTATAAATTAATGACACTGAACTACATCTCACAAACACATACACATATACATATACATATACATGCTGTGAAATGACTTTTTTTAATTGGCTATGAAATAATTAATGTCCATAACTAATTTGGGAATAAAATTACAGGACATTTGCTAATGGAACCCTTTAACCAATAAAGTTAACACTCAACTGTATTTTGTGATGAATACTGTTAAAAATATCTCAGAAATATGTATGCCTATAAATCTTCATGGCTAGGGCCTATTATAATAGTTTTGTTGATCCTCATAATTAGCAAAAATATCTAGGCCCTGAGAATACAAAGACATATAGGATTCAAAATTATAAGGTGTTATTACATTCTGTCCTAAATATGCCAAATTTTTAAAAGTAATATAGCAATATTAAGAGAGGGAATAATCTCTAATGACACAAATTTATCGATTATTACCATATGTTTCATTCTATAACCATCCTTGTGGGGTTGAAAGAGAGGGAAAAAAAATAAGGAAAATAAAAATATCTTTCTTAAACCACAAAAGTGATAAGCACAACAATTACAATGAATAGTCAAAGAAAGCAAAAAAAATTAGGTTAGATGCATACAATAATTTAAAAAGATCCAAAGGTCTTCAAAAGTTTGTGATTTTCTTCTAAACACGGATAAAAAATAATAGAGTAATACAAAGAAGAGAAGGATTACAGACAGGTGCTAATGAGACCATAGGCCAAGCTCTTACGATCCAGCTAACTCTGTACAGAAAAGAGAATTTATTAGACTCCACCTCTAACCATTGTCAACCAGCTTATAAATGTATGTATTTGTCGGAGAGGAAATAAAGTGGAAGAGTGTAAATTTATCAATATAACTAGCACATAACTAGAAAATTGTGGAAGATTCTGGTTAGTTATTCAACAAACTTATTTCTTTTCCTCTTACAAAACTACATTTCCCATATAATTAGGTGCAGCTATGGCCTTACAACTATATAATTCATTGGATTATAAGTGGAAAGATGTATGCCAATACCACAACCTTTAAATCTGTCTTTTTTTTTTTTTTTTTTTTTTTTAGTAAAGAGATTTCATGCTCTTTACTCAAGACCTTGGAGATAAAGAAGTCACAGAAAAAAGGAGCCTGAGAACCTAACTGAGCTCTTCGGAGGATAACTCTCAGCTGATCAGCTACACCAGTGTAGACTTCACATAGGTGAAAAACTTCTATTATGTTGAGCTTCAAAGATTTTTTGAGTTTATCTTTTATAGTTGACAGCATTACCTTCAGTAATTCACAATCTTTTTAAAGTACATGTTCTACTGAATGTGTATCATTTGTATGTGAAGAACAATGTACTAGGAACACGGATATTAAAGAACTTCAGTGTTGTTCACTGACTCACTAGAACCAATTTTGAATGCTTCTTCCCAACTCGACATTCCATGAAGTAATGTGGGTTAGCTTGAAATCAGCCACAGCGGGTGTATTTAGACAGAGGAAATTGGAAAATGCCACAAATCAGAGCTTTTTCTAACAGAGAACTGGTTGTTAGCATTTACAAGCACACCACTGAGTATAATATATTCACTACATTCTACTAAAATGATAATATTACATTCAGTATTAGTAGATAAACTTGGATGGAGCTGTAATTTACCATAAAAATTAATTCAGACCATAAAATTTTGATTTATTTATAGATGGGCAAATAAATATTAATATTAGTTCATTCATTATTGATTCATTCAGACAATATTCACTAGTATATGCTAAGAGCTGGTGAATAAAGCTCAACAGATATAGATTTTGCTGTAGAGTTTAAAGTATGGGAGGGGAGACAATAAGCAAGCAAATAATTGCACAAATATTATTTATATTATAATTATGATAAATGGCACAAAAGGAATGCATTCACACCATAGATCCCTTGATGCCTTCTCCTCCTGCCCAGGCTGTATTTGGAATAAAACAAGGATGCAGAGAAGATCTGCAAGAGGCCTAGAAATCCAAAGAGGCTCAACCACAAGATCACCCTAAAGTGTTTGCATCATCAGCTCCATGGTGTCTCTGTCTCTTCAAGGGCAGTTTGTGCCACTAACCTACAAGTCCCTCTCCCGGCACTGCCATGGTGGATTTGGAAAGTTGATGCAGTGGCCCAGGCTGTGTTTCTGGATTTGTTCTGTAAAATTTGGATTCAGTCAAAAGATCACACTCAAGCATCCAGAAAGCCACATGTGGCCCCATCTCCTCATCTGATATCACTGAGGCAAGAAGCAAGGCTTTCCAAGATTCCCAATGAACTGTAAGCATGGCATCTAACTATAGTCACATTTGTAGGATGAAACAGGAAAGTATGATGATATCTTCCATAAATCTCTTAGAAGGTATCAGCAGCACAGAAGAAGCTTTAACCTTGAGTATTTCCAAGTCTCAGCTGTTACAAACTCTTCTCTGTTGACAGTTGTGGCTTTGAAAAATTACTCTCAAACAAATGTACCTTGTTTATTTCTCTATTTTTGATCTGATTTTCCTCAACAGTACTCTTGCCAGATTTTTCTTTAAAGCCACCCACTAAATTTTAGTCACATAAATAGCTCCTTTGTATAAATTCTCTATTTCTGCTATTTCTACACCTTTCTTTGCTGTTCTCCAAGAAAGTATCTAGGTGTTCTGCAGGGCTTCTGCTGCTACAAACTACAGCTCATCTAATTCAGTCTGGTTCTTCTCAACTTAGACAGGCTTGTGCTCCACTACTAATTTGATCTCACTTCAGTTCCCACAGGCACTGTTGACTCCTCTTAGTCTCTTAATAATCCTCTATTCAGCTATGGCACAAGCTGTCTATTCTGCAGGCTCTTCTGCAAAGTCATCTGGTCCCTCACTATAGGTGGGTGCCATGGCAGGGACATGTAGTTATTTTTATGTTCTTCATGCCACACTGAAACAAAGGATAGTTCTGGAAGCTAAGTCTGGCCTTTTCTTGGCCTTTCTTATCATGATGCACTGCAAGTTCATGCTGAAGTACCTATGTCCACAGGGCATCCTAAGGAGTAATTCCCTTCCAAGAATCTCAAATATTAAGAAGGGTAAAAGCTGCCATTCAATTTAACCAAAACACACCCTCCTCCTGGGTCAAAGCCCAAAAAAGAAGAAATTGGAACATACCTCTGATCATTCCCTTACCTCTATCTTCTTTCCCCTCCCTCACAATATACAAGCATAGAAGGGACAAGATTTTCCTTACCCCCTCTTTTCTGTATACCTAATACTTTCTGAGTACCCTGAGTGCCCTCAGGCTTGAAGTAATGAGCTGCAGTCTTCCCATATCATCCATTCATAGCTTCCCTATGCCATTCATTGCCTTAATGGCAAAAAGGAAAAAAGAAGCCAGCTTAATGATAAAAGAATCTAAACTGGAAGGCTCTTAAGATATAACTATTGCATGGTGATTTGAACATTGTCAGCTATGTTTAGAGATTAATATTTGCCTAAGTACCAAGTACGGGCCAGATCAACCAGAGAGAAAAGTCCTGGGAGCTGCTGGTTTCTAATAAAATGGCTGATTTTCATTTTGGAAATCAGCTTTGGACAGTAGTTGTGGGATGAGAAGAGGCAGGCTAAAGAGGAGATAAGGAAATCCTGAGATAATACTTAAAGGATTTTGAAAGTGCCAAGTTTGAATATAGGAAAATTAACTGAAGGCAGTAATCTAAAACAGTAGCACAACAGTTCAAAGGTACAGCCTAAGATAAATATCAGAAACTAGAGAACAGAGATGGTTCGGCGAGTCCTAGGAACAAAGCGTGGGATAGCTGAAAACAAGAAACTGCCACTAAGGTTTAACTTTAACATGCTATTTAAAGCAAGTTACTATTAAGCTATTTCCTTTGGGGAAAAAACACAGCACTATCAGAATTATTGAGGCATTCATTCAATATGTGAGTATGCTCCAAAGAGAGGGATATCAAATACAATGAAAACTGACTTCAACCAATTAAATTAGAGAAATGAGATAATCAGATAATTAAGTAGAAATTTCTACAGCTTTATAATTAAAAATTTTTTAATTTATATGGACTTTAGGGTCCATCTTCTAAGTTTTCACAATTTGAAATGCCAAATAGTAATTAAAGGATAGGAAATGATAATAAAAACAAAAGACAATTAAGCTGAAAATACAATCATACATGACCATGTATGCCATGTAGTGAGTATTACTAAAAATTTTAGATATCTGAAATACTATTTATCAAAACAAAATACAGAATTGCAAAAAAAACCCACAAAATTTAACTTTCACTTAAAGCCTCAGAGAAATTATAAAGAATTAAAAATTATAGTGAGCTCTACCACTCTGCCTACACGTAAACTCTAACCCCTCTCTCTACTTTCCCCAAATCATATTTTTATCTCCAAACACTAAAGTATTTTGTTTCATGCCACACTATAAACCTGAACTTTTAACATTTTTTCTGCTAAAAACAGAGGTAGCTTTCAATAGAAAGGTTTTTGTTCCTACCCACAGAACTTTACCTTATAAATAAAACAGAAATGAAAGAAAAGATGAACAGAGCTAAAACCTCAGGCCTACTGTGCTCCTAGACAAAAAGTAGGCACCAGTGGCTGAGAGCACAGTCGTTGTGGGATAACAGAACCAAAAGTGCTCCATGTGAAACGAGAAACTGGAATTTAGATTCACTTCTTGATGTCTGGGGCCTTCTTTATTAATAAAAGAGTCTGAAAAAATGCTGTGGAAAGCTTCTGAAGCTACAGCTTCCATGAAGCTGTGGGCTTAGTCAAGTGAGACAGTCTTGTAACTTTGACAGTGAACAAAGCCATCCACGACTTGGTTGGTATATATGAATTTGCAAGGTCACTAATTTAAAATATCACTAACATATTAATTTACAATGTCACTAAATATCAAGATTGAGGCAAGACCCCAGCTCACTAATAAATGTCTGGTTCTGGATTAGGGATCCCAGAGACTTCATGAAAGTAATGATGAAACTGTTAATAAGGAAGAGGTAAGTAACTTCAGGGGGAAGGAGGAAGAGAGCTGGAGGGAAGGAGAGAGAGGGGAGGTCCTAGATGGTTTTATACTTGACTCTTATCAAACATTGAAGGAATAGGTATCTCAAACTTATTCAAAATATTATAGAGGGGAATAGAAGGAAAGTTCCCCAATGCAATTTATGAGAAATTTTTAATGGCAAAATCAGAAAATGGCAGTGAATCAGTTTCCTGAATTAGTGTAACAAACTACCACAAACTGGTGACTTAAAACAACAGAAATTTATTCCCCCACAGTTCTGGAACCACATGTCCAATTTCAGTATCACCTGACCAAAATCAAGGGGTCAACAGGGCCATGCTGTTTCAGAAGGCTCTAGGGAAAATCAGTTCCTTGTCTCTTCTAGCAATTAGCTTCCAGTGACTACCAGCATTCTTTGGCTTGTGACCACATTAATCCAGTATTCAAGGTCATCATCATCAAACTCTATTACATCTTCCCATTGCCTTTCTCTCTCTGCCTCCACCTTATGGTGATACAAGTAATTGCATTTAGGGCCACCTGGATAATCTCCCCACCATCTCAAGATCCTTACTGAATCACATCTGTGGGGGTGGGAGAAGGGAGGGCTGGGAGGCCATATAAGGTAACATTCACAGGTTTCAGGGATTTAGGACATGGATTTCTTTTGAGGGCCATTTCAGCCTACTACAAGCAACATAAAAATAAAATTATAGGCCAACAGCATAAGTGAAAATGGATGCATAAATCTTAACAAACCAAATCCTAAATTTTATATAGCAAACGTATATGAATGAACATAGAAAAAAATGAACAAAGAAGAATGCAAAGGGAGATTACACCAAAAATACAAATAGTTTAGTTTAAGAAATATATTGATATAATTCACCACATTAACAGATGAAAATAGAAAAAAACGTTATATCAATAGATACAGAAAAATCATTCAGCATTCATAAAATGATTTATTTATGTAAAAATAATATAAAATCTAACAAACAAGAAAAAGAAAGCAGCAATGCTTTAACCTGATAAAGGATAATTATGAAAACCCTAAATCCTATTTTATATTTAAGAATCAAAGGTAAGAGCATTCTCTTTAAAGTCAGGAATGAGCTACAGATCCCCAGTATCACCACTTCTATTCGACACTGTCCTGGAGGCACTAGCCTAGTAAATCAACCTCAATATCTATCTCTCTCTCTCTCTTGTTCTCCCTCTCTCATGCGTGTGCGCTTGTGCTAACACACACAAGAAAAGATGAAATAAAACTGTCCTTATCTGAACATTATTTGATTATGAAAGAAAATTCAAAAAATCTACAGCCAAACTAGTAAAAGAGCTCAACGAATTTCCTAGATCAAAGATGAATAAACAAAATAAATAACATTCCTATATACTGCCAATAACCAATTATAAAACATCAAATAAAAATTTAAAGATACCTGTTACAAAGAAAAAAGGTACATAAGAGTCCTGAAAATAAACGTTAAAAAAAAGAGACCCTCCCATTAAAAAATATAAAATTTCATTAAAAGACCTAAAAGAGGAATTACATAAGTGGGAGATTTACTACTTGGAGATGAATAGAACAAATATCACAAGGATGTCAGTCTGAGCAAATTAAATCAAAACCCCTACCATGTTTTCCATGAATTTTATCAAGCTGAATCTAAAATGCATGTGGAAGAGCCAAAGATAAGGAGAATCAAAATAATTCAGAAGAGAAATAACAGTTTAAGGTAGACTCATTCTGCTTATTATAAAGTGATAGAAATTAAGACAGTGTGGCATTAGTAGAGAGATGCTAACTAGAACATGGAGGATAACAGAAGCTCTAGAAACAGACTCCCACATGTCAATGTTGATCTCAAAAATCAGTGGAGGAAGCTTGCACTATTCAATTAATATAGCTAAAACAACTGGTTGTCACATTTTAGGGAAAAAAATCAGATTCCCACCTCACACCATATACAAAAAATCCATTCCGAATGGATTAAACACTAAAATGTGAAAGGCAAAACTTTAAAACTTTTATAAAACAAATGTCAACAAAAACTTTATAAAACCAATTACCTACAACCAACTGACCTTTGACAAAGCAGACAACAACATACACTGGGGAAAAGAAACCCTATTGAATAAATTGTGCTGGGAAAATTGGATAGCCACATGCAGAATGAAACAGGACCCCCTGTCTCTTACCACTCACAAAAATTAATTCAAGATGGATAAAAGACTTAAATGTTAAGGCATGAAATAATAAAAATTCTGGAAGAAAATGTAGGAAAAACTCTTCCAGATATTGGTCTAGGCAGATAATTTATAACTAAGACCCCAAAGGCAATTACAGCAACAACAAAAATAAATAAATGGTACTTGATTAAATTAAAAAGGGAAACAAAAGACTTCTTGATCCAGATTTAAAAAAAGCACAAACTGTTAAAAAATGATAAATTTGACTATATTAAGAATTTTTTTTAACACTTGTAAATAGTAAAATGAGATAAATAAAGTAGAAAGAGAAACCACAGTCTGGGAGAAATTTTACTGCAATGTGTATAGTTAATAAAAGGTATGCATTCAGAATAAGGAACTCCCTTAGTTTAATAAGAAAAAGACAAAACATCACAGTAATATATGCCATTCCACAGAGAAACCCAATGGGACATTTAACAGATGTTTAATAAATAAGTGCTTAACTTCATCAGTCATAAAATGCAAAATTAAAACAATGAGTTACCATTTCACAACCATCAATTCAGAAGCATTTAAAAGTCTGACAATTCCAAGCATTGCAGAAGAGGTAAAGTAACCAATGCATTCCTCTCTCAGGATTGTAAATCATTTCAACCAGTTTGGAGAGCCATTCTGAAGTATCTAGTGAACTGAAAATGGCTATCTATACTCTATGACCCAGAAATCTTACTTTACCCTAGAGAAATTCTCAAGCAGGCACAAGAAGCCATGAAGAGAGATGTCCATTGAGCACTGTTAATATCGGAAAAAATTTAGATAAACTAAATCAACACAACAATGGATAAACTGTAGAATATCCATGCAACAGAATTATAGTTAACAGTCAAAATGAATAAAATTAGATGTAAACGAATCTACATTTTGACATAACTCTCAAAATATAGGGTTAAACAAAGAAAGCAAGTTTCAGAAAAATAAATACAGGATGATACCATGATATAATGTTAAAAACCTTGCAAAACAATATTACATATGGTTTAGCAGTATATAAGTATAAACTATACAAATAAAAACATACATGAAATAAGTAATCAAAATAATTGTTCTATCTCCAAAAAATGTAAAACAAATGCTACAGCAAAATGTTAAGATTTATATAATTGGATGGTAAATTCTCTAAACTTTTTGACATGTTTCAAATATTTAAAATTTAAAAAGAGTGATAAAGAAAAGCAGTGGGAGGAAATAGGTATATGTAACTAGGAATGTCAAACTAGGAACCAACAAAGCTCAATTGAACTAGGAAAATATTTATTGATATAATCACATTGGAGATAAATATACATGTATTTAACATAAATATCTACTTGAGAACTAATTACTGAATGTTCACACAAATATAATTTTTAAAATATAGCTTACTTTCAGGGTTTTTTTCTCAGGAGTAGTGGGAGTAAAGGGGTCATACAATTATATCAAAGATAACCAGTTCTCTTTATACATTTTCTGGTCTAAATGAAATTTTATCAAAAAACTAGGGTATGGTTTCCAAAGTAAAATAGTCATTGAGAAGCGTTTAATTGCATATTGATTATAATAAGAATAGCTCACTGCTGCCTTCATAATAAACAGCTTAAAAATCTTATTTTAATTTAGAAAAGCATTTTAAGTTTAAATTTCTCCACATAATTTTTAAAGAAAAGACAACTGTTAAAACAGTTAAGGAAACTGAACATTTCTGCAGTTAATAAGTTTTCCCACTAGTCTGTGCTATAGCACCTTGTTCAATCTGGCCCAACTGGTTTCACTGCATATTGGTACAACATTGTTTAACCTACTTTTTCCCCTAAGAAATAAACTAAATTTCCATTAAAAATATAGTAACTTTAGTAAAATACAAAGAATAAAGCAAAGTGAGTTGAAAGAGTACCATTACTCTATATTACAAAATGTAATATTAATTAGAATAATTATTTTCTGTTACATATTGACTGATTCAAAGATTCAATAGGGTAAATACAAAACATACTTAGTTGACAATCTCCTTTTCATCACTTAGAAGAACTTACAAATTATAATGCTTAAATTATAAATTATAAATCATTTCAATAATATCAAAGTCAATTTATAGTTTACAATGGGGGGAAAGAAAGGAAGTTGAGTTTTTCTTAAAATATAAAGCATATTCACATAGACGGTTTCACTTAGAATGATGACCAGAACATGAAAATTTCTGAGAAGTAAATCTTATAAAATGAAAGGAACCAGATATAATTATATGAAGGTTAAAAGATGGTAAAAAAAAAAAAAAAAAGACAATGCTTTATCCAAATTGAAGAAAATGGAAGTATAAAACCAGACACGATGATAATGAAATATTACGGAAAAATTCTAGTGATACTGAAATCACTAGAATGTTCTTGGGGACAAGAAAATTTTAAAAGTTGAAAGTATAAAGATTCAGTCACCTGTTTCTCTGAATCTTCCTATTAGTAATTCTTTAAAATGTAAAGGTTAATGGGATTCTCCATGGTTTCTTGCAAATAAATTTCCAGAAGCCATGCACTGCTATATAGATTTCCCATTGCAAAGTGTGCTTCTTGCTCCCGTACTGCTAAAAAGGCAATAACAACAGTAATCACATATAGTCATCTGACCCACTCCAAATGTAAGGCCAGTCCAATTCAGCCCACCCAAAGGAGATTTACTATGCTAAGAAAGATATACTATCTTTATCACAACACTATCATAGTTCAAAATTAAGAGCACAGCTTTATATCCAAGCTTCAGTGCATTTGTATTTTGATTCATGTCAAAACTAACAAGTCCAAAACTGAATCCCAGCTCTTCACCCCAAAATTGCTCCATCCACAGTGTTACTCATAGCAATTAATGGTAACCTTTCATACTTCCAGTTTGCCTCAGGGTAAAAATCTTGGCGTAATCTTTTACTCTCATATCCCACATATGTTCCACCAGAAAATCTTTTTGGTTCTACTTTTAAAATATATTTACAGAGATGACATTTCACCACCTCCACCACAATTACCTTAGCCTACTTAAGTCACCACCATCTTGCACACAAATCATTGCAATAACCTCATAACTAGTCTCCCAGTTTCCATCCTTTTCCGACTCCCCACCTTAACTGATCTCAACAAAATTGTCAAAGTAAGCCTTTTAAAATATGAATAAGATCACGTCACTTTTTGGGTCAGATCATTTTAGCACCCCCTATTTTGCTCAGAATAAATACCAAAGTCCTTACAACAATCCAAAAGGTTTTCTGCAATCTCACCCTCTAACCCTGTCTCTCACCATTCTGTGCTTCTCTGTTCCATGCTCACTTGCTCTGCCCTAACCACACTGACTTCATTGCTCTTCTTCCAACATGTCCAGCATGCTCCAACCATAGGACCTTTGTACTTGATATTACTTCAATCTGGACTGCCTTTTTGTCTAAATATACACACCACTAACTCTCTCATCCCTTTCAAGCTCAATTATCACTTTTTATGGCCATCCAAATTAAAATTCTAACATCACCCAAAATTAAGTATCTTGATTTTCATTTTCCCCAAAGCACTCATATCTTCTAATACTTATTTATCTCATTTTTTGTCTCCATTTCCTAGTTAGAATATATTCTCCAGGAAAGTAAGAAATGTTCATCTATTTTAGTTCACTACTATCTCTCAAGTTCCTAAAAAACCACTAAGATGTGTTCAATCAATGAGTGAATTAATACATTAACTATAGGTATATAACAAGTACACATTACTTTAAAATATGTTTTCTTAGTAAATTTCAACAATCCAAATAATATGTGCTTTCATGAAACCGTCTTCATGAAAAAAAATAAAATAAGAACTGTCCAAAGTCAACTATTATTATGATATATATTTTTTCTAATAAAAATACTTCAATAAAATTCAAAATGCAGAAAGAACATATTTTAAGATTATTTTATGTGTTACAATTGATTAAATATTTACTGAAAATATAACATGCAGAGCTTATCTCAGAGGTTTCCAAATGTGTTCAATTGAGGTACAATTTTGATTATCCCAATTGATTTTAGAACCTTACAAGCTCTTTCATTGGGGGAGGAGCACATTTATTTTATTCTGGATAAACATCCATTTCTATGTATAATACTCTTGACAACATATGATTACATTTCTGACAAAGACTGTAAATATAGGCTAGTTTTAAACAAATATTAATAAAATTAATAAATATTATTGAACTATAAATGGTGATCAGAGACCTCTTATACAACTTGCCCTTCTTGATTTCAAACTTAACTACAAAGCCATAGTCATCAAGACAGTTTGATACCGGTAGTGTGATATTGGCACAAGGATAGACTTATAGATCAATGAAATAGAATTGAAAGCCCAGAGTAACACCCATACATCCATGGTCTGATTTTTAAAAAGGGAACCAAGACCTTTCAATATGGATAGTCTTTTCGACAAATGACCCTCGAACAACTGGATATCTGCATGCAAAACAATGAAGCTGGACCCCTAACAAACATCATCTACAAAAATTAACTCAAAATGAATCAAAGACCTCAATGTAAGCCTAAAACTATAAAATTCTTAAAGGAAAAAAAGGAATAAAACTTCATGACCTTAATTTAGGTAACTGTTTCCTAGATATGACACCAAAAGAACAAGCAACCAAAAAAAATAGGTAAATTAGACTTCATCAAAATTAAAAAACTTTTATGTAACAAAGGACATTTTCAAGAAAATGAAAAGACAAGCCAGGCATAGAGGCACATGACAACAGTTCCAGCTACTCAGGAGGCTGAGGCAGGAGGATAGCTTGAGCTCATGAGTTCGAGATCAGCCTGAGCAACATAGCAAGACTCTGTCTCTAAGAAAAAGAAGAAGAAAGAAACAATATCCCATATTTGCAAATTATATATTTGACAAGGGTCTGGTATAAGAAGTACATATAGCATATAAAGAATTCTGACAACTCAACAATAAAAAGACAGCCCAATTTTAAAATGGGCAAACGACTTGAATATTTCTCCAGAGAATATATACAAATGTCCAACAAGCTTATGAAGAAATGTCATCAGTCACTAGAAAATGCAGATCAAAAACCACAATGAGACACCACTTTACACCCATTGGGATGGATATATTTAAAAAAAAAAAAGAAAAAGTGTTAGTGAAGATGTGGAAACCCTTGTACTTTTGTACAGTGTTGGTAGGAATGTCAAATTGTATAGTCACTGTGGAAAACAGTTTGGCATTCTAGGTAATACCCAAGAGAAGGGAAATGAATGTTTACACAACAACTTGTAAATGAAGGTTCATAGCAGTAATATTCACAATAGCCAAAAAGAATAAACAATCCAAATGTCCTTCAATTGATGAATGAATAAACAAAATGCGGTATATCCATACAATGGAATATAAGTCAGCCATAAGAAGGAATTAGGTATTAATTCTTGCTACAACACACATGAGCCCTAAAAACATAATGCTAAGTGTAAAGAAGCCAGAAACAAAATGCCACATATTATATAAATCCATTTATATGAAATGTCCAGAATAAGTAAAATCATAAAGAAAAAGAGATTAGTGGGAGAAGAGCAGAGCAAGATGGCCAAATAGAACCCTCCAGCAATTGTCTCCCCACAGCAAGACCAAATTGAACTATTAACCAGCAAGAAAGCATTGGCATAAGAGCCAAAAAATCAGGTGAGCAATCAGAGTAGCTGATTTTAACACAACAGCAAGGAAACAGGCATTGAAAAGGGTGGGCAAGACAGTCTTGCATTGCCTATACCACCCCTCCCCCATCCCCAGCATTTACAGTCAACTCATTTTCAACAAAGGTGCCAAGAACATACATTGGGGAAAGGACAGTCTCTTCAATAAATGGTGCTAAGAAAATTAGATATCCATATGCAGAAGAATTAAACTAAAATCCTATCTCTCTCCATATATAAAAATCATATCAAAATGGATTAAGCACATAAATCAAAGAGCTGAAACTATAAAACTACAGAAGAAAACACTGGGAAAATTCTGCAGGATATTGGTCTGAGCAAAGATTTCTTGAGTAGGACCTCATAAGCACAGGCAACCAAAGCAAAAAAGGATAAACGAGATCATGTGAAGCTAAAAAACTGCACAGCAAAGTAAACAATCAATAAAATGAAGACACAACCCACAGAATGGGAGAAAGTATCTGACAGGAATTAATAATGGGACTATATAAGGAGCTCAAACAAACCAATAGGACAAAAACAATAATCTGATTTAAAAATAGGCAAAAGATCCAACAGACATTTCTCAAAAGAAGACATACAAATGACCAACAGGCATATGAAAAATGCTCAACATCACAAATCATCAGAGAAAAGCAAATCAAAACCACAATGAGATATCATCTCATTCCAGTTAAAATGGCTTTTATCCAAAAGACAAGCAATGCTGGCAAGGATTTGGAGAAAGGGGAACCTTCATACACTGTTGGTGGGAATGTAAATTAGTTCAGTCACTATGGAGAACAGTTTTGAGGTTCTTCAAAAAACTAAAAATAGAACTATCATATGATCCAGCAATCCCACTGCTGGGTATATATCCAAAAGAAAGGAAATCAATATATTGAAGAGATAAATGCAAATAGAAAACCACAATGAGATATCTCTTACCTTAGTTAAAATGGCTTTTATCCACTTTATCCAGGAATAACAGATGCTGGCAAGGATGTGGAGAAAGGGAAACCCTCACATACTGTTGGTGGGAATGTAAATTAGTACAGCCACTATGGGAAACTGTATGGAGGTTTCTCAAAAAACTAAAAATAGAACTGTCATATGATTTAGCCATTTCACTAGTGGGCACATATCCAAAAGAAAGGCAATCAATATATCAAAGAGATATCTGCATTCTCATGTTTATTGCAGCACTATTCACAACAGCCAAAATGGAATCAACCTAAGTACCTCAACAGATGAATGGGTAAAGAAATTGTGGTATACAGACGCTATGGAATATTATTCAGCCATAAAAAAGAATAAAATCCTATCATTTGCAACAACATAGATGGAACTGGAGGACATTATGTTAAGTGAAATAAGCCAGGCACAGAAAGACAAATATTGCAAGTTCTCACTCATATGTAAGAGCTAAAAAAATAAATAAATAAATAAATAATTGAACTCTTGGAGATAAAGAATAGAATGGTGGTTACCAGCAGCTGAGAAAGGCAGTGGGGAGGGAAAGGGGGATAAAGAGAATATGGTTAATGGGTACAAAAATAGTTAGATAGAATGAATAAGATCTAGTAGTCAGTAGCACAAAGGGGTGACTATAGTTAATAGATAACAATTTATTGTATATTTTTAAATAACTAAAAGAGTGGAATTGGAATGTTTCTAACACAAAGAAATGATAAATACTGAGATGATGGGTATCCCAATTACCCTAATTTGTTCATTACACACTGTATGACTGTATCATATTATCCCATAAATATATACAGCTATTATGTATCAATAATAATCAAAAATAAAACTTTTTTTAAAAAATAGATAAAATTTTTAAAAAAGAAAGTAGATTAGTGGTTGCTGGGGGTGGAGGGAGATGGGAGTGACTACTAATGCATACAGGGCTTTTTTGCAGGAGTGATAGAAGTGTTCTGGAATCAGACAGTGGTGATGCTTGTGCAACACTGTTAATGTACTATAAACCCCCAACTTGTATGGCAAATTTTATTCTATGACTACTTCGATTTAAAATTTTTTTTAAATATATCTTCTCTATAGAAAATCTCAGGCCCATATAGTTTTTGTCTTATTTTAGGCTTCTTCAGAAGCAGATACTGAGCCCAAGGTTTGGATACAAAGTAGTGTATTTGAAAGATGATCCCAAAACGTACAGAGTGGGGAAGTAAAATATGAAAGGGTGGAAAGCCAATAAATTGGCTTTCACTAACATTAAAGAGTAGATTATTTCTGGGGGCAAATGGAGTTTGGCCAAGGTGGAACCCTCTCAGAACCATTACACTAAGGATCAAGGAGGCTGTGATATTTACCTATTAGTTGATTGGCACTCCTGACTCTCTCCCCTTTAGGTTAGGCCTATTGCCTTGGCCATAAAATGCCCTTAGGCAGAGAGGAGCAGGAAGCTATTGGTATGTTCAGGAACCATTTGCAGATGGGCTGGGGTGGGCTGAAGGCATATGGGTAGGGTACCTATAGCAATTGCTACAGTTTTATAGGTGAATCCTACCAAATTTTTAAGGAACCATTAATTCATATCTTATATAAATTGTTCCATAAAATTAAAATTTTCAAAATAATAAAATCTATCTGGCTCATTTTATGAAACTAATACAATTTTGACAGACCACAAGCACTGCAGAGGCCAATTCCACTCTCGATATATATGGAGCCAAAACACATATGAAACTTAATTAACAAAATCCTAGACAACTAGAAAACATGTTATATCACAATCAATATCATTTAACTTTATGAAAGTAAGGATGGTGCAACATCAGAAAATCTACTTATGTAATTCAACATATTAACAGGTTAAAAGAGAAAAAAGTCACAGAATTATCTCAGTCAATGAAGAAAAAGCATTTAATAAAATGCAACACCCATTTTATGGTTTTAATTAACTCTTAGAAACTAGGAATACCAGTGTATCTCTTTAGCTTGGTAATAGAAGTAGGAATAAAAGGACATGTCCTTACGTTGGTAAAGATATATCAAAAAACCTCGACAATGATTATACTTAACAGAGGAACTTTAGATCCATTCCTTTTTAGTTTGCATAATACCTGACCAAGTAAAACCAGGGTTTCTCAAACACTTCCTTAGAGCATAAAGTTGTATATGTTTACAAGATAAAAGTAAACAGAAGAATCGGAGATATCAATAAAATGTTAAGACAAATAATCAAGAAATAGAGATTACGATTGTCTATAGAAGATAAAAAAAGAGACTTCTGTTCAGTTATGTCATGTTGTTAATGATCTTGAAAGCTGGGTAAGTTATATATAAACTATACTGTGGGTTTTTTCATCCAAATAATCCAGAGTTACCAATTTTCAGAGAATATTTTCATATCAGACACTACCATCAAGTTGATGAAATAGAAACTAGATAAACAAATTTACTTGGCAGTCATTCTGCAAGTACTCATAATTTTCTTAGTTTCTCAATACATCTGTATTCAATGTAGACAACTGGCAAATGTCTTGAGAAGAAAGAAATATGTGGCTGCTTGCTGTTATATACATGAAATTACAATGTATTTATAGGTGAGATATTGATATAAATGGAGCCGTGTCAACAGGTAACACCAATACTTGCATATTAAATGTGGAGAGTTTTCTTCTGTGTCCAAAGAACATTAGGGAGGCTACAGTTTTACACCTATGACTAAAACAAGTCAGTGGCTAAAAACATTTTGAAAAAAAGCATAGAAAGAACCTAATTCTAATTGCACTAATACTGAAAAATATCATAATTTGAGAGTAAGAAGTTGAGATTATCATTTTTAACAGATGTTCTTTATAAAAAATATCTTAATTGCTAGTAAAGTAGAGCATACCTTAAAAAGCCGGTTTGTGATATGCTATCTTTTAATAAACTAATGCTATTTAATAACTTGCAACTTGTTAAAATTCTTACAGAGTTAAGAAGGAAGGAATGAGATTATGAAAGATAATGTCCTCAGACATATAACTCTTGTAGGAAAGTGACTCCTAATTGTGAAAGAAGGCATTGCTCCAAAAAGTCCCTCGAGAGACTCTGCTGTTGAGACATTGTTGTCAAAACAACAGTAAGAAACCATCTTTCTTGAAACATTTATTTGCAAAACACTCAAATCCTAAAGAAAGCTATTCATGTTATAAGAAGAAAATTGAGGGTATGAGCAACTTACAATCAGCTAATCAAGACTAGCTTTGGAAAACTTTTATAAATTAATATTGCTCACTGCTAAAGCTAGATATCTTACATGGCCAATAAAAAAAAGATATTATACCTGCTCCACAAGTGAATAGCTAAAAAAAGTGTTGGCTGATAAGTTCACCAGTGCAACTTTATTACACCCTTATAGGTACCACTATATTTTATAGAGTTTATAAAATTGTTAGAGGTATTGTTCAGATTGTGGCAAAAACTGTGGTAAACAGAAGATATTACTTACAGAGTCATTATCTCTAGATATTTTCAGTTATTCCCAATCAGAATGAAACTGATATCACTGATGAAACTGTGGCACATACAAGAGATTTGCTCATCAATCAACTGGTAAAGAAATTTCAAAACTGTGAATACTCACATTCACGTTGTTTTGGTTTTAATTGGCCATAAGGATCTTCAAGATCCTTATATCCATCTCAAGGATGGAGCTGATTCAGTAAGTAACCACAAGAAATAGCCTTAGGGATAATACCTATACTTTAAAGCCTACACTGAAAGTACTCATATTCAAAAAGAAACTGTTCTTAAAAAGTTGAGTCCTGAGCTAGGATGACGCCACGGCACTCTAGCCCAGGCAACACAGTAAGACTCTGTCTCAAAAAAAAAAAAAAAAAAAAAGATGAGTCCTGTTTGGGTATCAGATGCTACCATTAAAATAGGAATTATTATTAATATAATTATATATATAATTTATTTATAAATATAATATAAATATATATAACAAATTTTTTCAAGTGATGAATGAGTAAATGAGGTCCATCATACATAGCTTTTTCACTTTATGCCATCTCATTAAGATCACATTAAGAAATTACATTAAGATTATCAAAGGATGTATACTAACATTTATTTAAACTGAAAAGTATAGTGAGATTCCCTGACAGAAAATTTCATTTGACTGTTTTGATAACAGGACTGGCTTTGCCTATTAGCTCACATGTTCCATACTTTCTGTAAACTGAAAGCTAAATATGCAGTTCTAAGATACTTATAAAAATAATTTAAACATGTGAAAAGGCAAAATAATTTTATATAAATTGTAATGGACAGGGATACTAAAATTAACATTTTCCAAATTGTTTTTAGTATATTGGCTTAAACAAAATTCCTCTAAGTGAAAGAGTAATAACTTTAAATAGCATTTGATTAAGTCTTGGTAAAGACTTTTTGGTATAACTCCCATAAATTGAGAAAATAAATACCAACTGGGTAACAAATAATTTTGCAAGCCTGTGTTTTCAATTCTTTGTTTTCGACAAATTGAAGCAAAACCTAAATTAGTGGTCAGCTGATATAATTAGAAATAATTTTCAATAAAAGATCACTATATTTTTTGTCACATAACTTGAAAAGAGTTCAAAGAATTGAGTGAATTGTTATAACCAAACTCTTTCTTTCTTTCTTTCTTTCTTTTTTGAGACAGAGTCTCACTCTTTTGCCTGGGCTAGAGTGAGCGCCATAGCATCAGCCTAGCTCACAGCAACCTCACACTTCTGGGCTCAAGCAATCCTTCTGCCTCAGCCTCCAGAGTAGCTGGGACTACAGGCATGCGCCACCATGCCCAGCTAATTTTTTCTATATATTTTTAGTTGGCCGATTAATTTATTTTCTATTTTTAGTAGAGACAGGGTCTCACTCTTGCTCAGGCTGGTTTCGAATTCCTGAGCTCAAACGATCCGCCCACCTCGGCCTCCCAGAGTGCTAGGATTACAGGCGTGAGCCACCGCGCCCGGCCCCAAACTCTTTCTAATCACGGTTAGTCATTAATGTGAACATATTTCCTCAGCACTTGCTACAATAATAATGAAAGAAGTAGAAATAGAATTGATACTGAATTCTACCTGGGTCTATAATAAGTAACATTTATTCATGGACTTATGAATAACTTTGAAAAAACCAGTCTCTTCCATAAGAGATAAATTTACAGTAAAATTTTATTTCTTACATTTAATAATTTATAATCAAAATTTATATTGTTATTTAAGTCAATTATGTATTAATAATTATCATAATTAAACTCACTCCAGTAGAAATTTTTCAAAACTTTAAGCCCTATTGTCATTAAAATTTTTAAATGTTTAATTTCTATTTATATACATATTTTGTTGAAATAGAGTCTAAAGGGTGATTTTTTTAAAAGATTTCCAGCAAAAAATATATTACATGTGGATAAAATCCTGTGGGGGAGGTGGAATATAAATACAAATTCACTGGTCAGGAAAAATAAGGAAAGAAAATTTATAACTGTTAAAAAATAGTTTGTGCATGCATTTGTATGATTTTTAAGGCTATTGGAAGTTACTAAACTGTTATGCTAATTAGATTCCACTGAATACATTTTTAAAGAGACTATATTAGTTTTACTGTAAAATGTGAGTTTTGATAAATGCAAGAATTTGTACTCTTTGCAACAACTTAAACATACGACGAAAATGTTAAATATCATCTTTAAAATATGTGAGGAGGTAAAATGTTTTTAAGAATTAAATTAGTGGCTCAAAATAAACACATTTCAAGATCAATAGATGAACTGCCATCTCAGCTACTGCTTATAATATTTGGATTGCCCACCCCCAACCCCCAGCCTAAGCAAGTTCCTCAATCTATAACCATCTTACATTAAGCTAATGTGTACGATATTTTCTGAGCAGAGTCATGTAGACTATAAATCTCCATCCTCTACCAGAAGTCCTATACATCAAGCCTTGCCTACTGAGGCATTTTTTCTCTTCCCTATCAACTGACTGCCAAGAAGTCAGCAGGCATCTAGGTTAAGTCAGAAAGGTTTGTGCAATAATACCCACTAGTATTCTATTTAATCATCACATATAAAATTGTTTGTGTGGGAAAATAGATTCAGAGTTTCAAGTTGGCATGTTAAGCATGTGTATTCTTCCCCTCTTTTCTCGTCACTTCCCCACAATCTTAATAATAGTAACTATTCTAAAAGATAAAAATCTACATATTCCTGAACTCTAACCGAACATTAACTTGCTATGTTGACATAAAACAATACTTATCAAAACCAATCATTTCCCATCCATTCTAAATTAAGGTACAAAAGGTAGATATGCTCTCTGGCCGGGGACAATGTTGATAATTATGAATCATTTCTTGCCTAAAGGTTTAAGCCATGACTAACTGCACATAATTTTATTCTTCATGCATATTCTATCTCTGGAAATCTAGGATTCCTAACATGTTGATTTATGAGAGTGTTAACACTGGGAGAAAAAGCAATGTTTCAAGTTTTAAAAGGAATGATCTTTAGAGTCAGAGAAAACAGTGATATCAAAACCTGACTATGCATTAGAATAATCTGAGTAACTATATAAAAATAAAGATTCTTGGCCATCATCCTGAGATATTTTAACTCAGTCCAGTGTGCATGGAAATACGTAATTTTTTAAAAAGCTCCCCCAGGTAATTCTGACAGAACCCATCTAAGGATAAGCATTAAGGAATTTCTGAGATAAATCATCCCAGATCTGACACTTAATACCTGTGGGACTTTGGGCAAATTATTTAATCTGTTATATTTGAGGCTCTGTGTTCTATATATAAAATGAAGATAATTGAGTTTCTTAAAGAAGAAAGACTGTGTCTTATTCAGTTCTGCAATCCCTGCACACAGTACCAGGTAGTTAGTAGCGTCAAAATAAATGCTGTTGACACATTGTATGTTTAAGTATTCCTAAATACAAGTACATTCAATATGTTTATTGCTTTCTATAAAAGAATATCTGTATATTCTTTGGGAATTTAAAATTCATAGGATAAATTTTTAAAACATAGCATAAAGTTCTCAGTTTACAAAAATTTGTTTCTCTTATGTTCTCACCTACCAATGCTTAACAACTGGCCCATGAGAGCAGCAAACAGTGTGTTATATAAGCATAAGGGCTGCAGCAGTATTGATTACAAGAGCTACACTATTAGGAACCCCCAAAATAAAATATATCTTCTATTTTTAATAAAAAACACCAGAAAATGATTTGATACATGCAATTCTGCCTTGAAGACAGTTTTTTAAGAATACAGTCATCCTTCAGTATCCATGGGGAATTGGTTCCAGCACCCATCAAGGATACCAAAAGCTGCAGATGTTCAAGTGCCTTATATTAATATAAAATAGCATGGTATTTGCATATAACCTATGCACATTCTCCCATATACTTTAAATCATCTCTAGGTTACCTATAATACCTAATACAATATAAATTATATGTAAATAGTTATTATACTGTATTTTTATTTGTATTTTTTTTTATGGTTGTGATGTTATTTTCATTGTTTATTGTTTTTCCAAAGATTTTCCATCTGCAGTTAGTTGAATCTGTGGATGCAGATTTCGGCCGACTGTATATCCCTTTTTATCTTTTCAGAAGTACTCATGTTATGCAATTTGAAAAAAGTACATCTTGGTATTAATACAATGTTAATATAGTAAATATGGAATATTCTTAAACAAATTTTCATTTTTCTTAATTCTAAATTGCCCTTATTAGGCAAGAATGTGAAAAATACATAAAAATTCATATTCATATAGTATAATATTATACTCATTTTAAAGGGATTTTGGTAGTGGTATTTAATGCAGAGACAATCTGACAAGTTTATGAATAAATTAGAAAATAAACTGGCTTCCTCACATCTGCTTTCTTGCTTAACATCTCCTGTTTCTCAGAAAGGACTCACACCTAAATAGGGCCATACTTTCATCCCCAAAGTTGGCATGATGAGGCAGTGATATGTTTATTTTGTTTTGATTTGTTTTTGTTCTTTTAGAGGCACAGTCTTGCTCTGTTACCCAGGCTGGAACCTCAAACTTCAGGGATCAAGAGATCCTCCCACCTCAGCCTCCCAAGTCACTGGGATTGCAGGTATGAGCCACCATACTAGGCTCTTATTCTGTTTTTTAATTGTGTAAGATGACTTTACTCATGGTCAAGTCAAAATAAGGGTGGCAATATTAAACCTCTTTTTCTTATAGCTCCTATAGAAGATAATCATTTATAAAATAAGTCAACAGAAAAAGAAGGAATTAAGAAATTAAAATAAGGCTGGGCATGGTGGCTTACGCCTGTAATCCTAACATTCAGGGAGGCCGAGGCGGGTGGATTGTTTGAGCTCAGGAGTTCGAGACCAGCCTAAGCAAGGGCAAGACCCTGTCTCTACTAAAAAAAATAGAAAGAAATTAGCTGAACAACTAAAAATATATATATAAAAAATTAGCTGGGCATGGTGGTGCATGTCTGTAGTTCCAGCTACTTGGGAGGCTGAGGCAGGAGGATCGCTTGAGCCCAGGAGTTTGAGGTTGCTGTGAGCTAGGCTGACGCCTGGGCACTCTAGTCTGGTCAACAGAGTGAGATTCTGTCTCAAAAAAAAAAAAAGAAATTAAAACTGTTTTCATTGAAGTAAAAAATATTATTTCTCTTAGCTTATTCTCCTCTATTAATTTTAAAACAATATTAAGGAAGAGGGACAGTATCTTATACTCATTCAGGAGGACCAACAATCATACATAATCACTACAAACAAAAGAAAAAAGAAAAAAAGCTCTTACCCATTTACCATTCAGTCTACAAACATTGACTAAGCACCCAAGACTAATACACAGCCAGTACATGAGATATGGAATAGTAGCCAATGTCTATTCTAATTAGTGAGTTATACATTCTGATTGGTTGGTTCCTGTTGATTGTTAAATAGTTTGGATATCAAACACATAAGTATATCTTATCTTTTAGTATTTACATTAGATGCTTATGATAAAGAAATTAATAAAATATAATTTCTGTCCTCAGGAAATGAACACTCAAGACATATAAGTAAATAAATCACAGTACAATCTGATAAGGACAGTAATAACAACACATAGAAGATACTAGGAAAGAGTTGATGGAGCCTTTGAGGTTTTCTGAAGGAATGAATATCTAGGAGGGATTTGGAAGAATCTGTGTGAGTTTGTTAAATGGACAAAATAGAGAAGGGAACTATGGACAGAGGAAACAATGTATGAAAAGACACAGAAGCATTAAAGAGAATAGTATCCCCTTGATAAAAGATGCAGTTCAAAAATGTTGAATTTTAAAATTTAAAGAGCAGAGTAGCAGGAAATAAGGTAGAGAATTTGGTCAAAATCCCCTATATGCCAGGGTAACCAAATCCCAATAGCAAATAATAGCTTTCTCTTTACCCTGTCCTCTCCCCAAAACAAATATATTTAATTAAGCCAATTATTCTTGGATTTTCATGGACTCTGTCTAGCTCTTGTATGGGCTACTTTCAGTACATCCCCAGTGAGCATTATGTTACTTTTAATTGGCCATTTTCCTGTTTTTTCAACATCACAATGAATTCTAGTACTGTGTCGTTATCATCAACCTCTTCTTTTTTCCCTTATTCTAGTCCCTTTGTTCTTAGATCCTATGTTTAAAAACAGTGAAACTCCTGAGAAAGCATCTTGCTTATACTTCTTATACTGAAGCATCTTGCTTCAGTATAAGAAGCATATATTAATAAAGTACTTTCTGTGATTTCAGAACCTATACACAATGCAGACTTTTGCTCTTTTTTGAAGACATGAACAGATATTACAAAGAAAATTAAACACAAGTGGCTTCTAAACATGAAAAGATGTTCAACATCACTCATAGTAAGATGAACACAAATTAAAATTACAATGTAACTGGTAAAGATTAAAAAGTTAGATACATTATGTTGTCAGGACATGGGAGGAAGCACTCTCATATCCTGTTAGTAGAGGTATAAATTAATATAACCTTTAGAGAGGGCAATTTGGCATACTAATCAAAATGTGAAATGCCTGGCAATTCCACCTTAAGAAATTCATTCTACAGCTATACTTGCACATATACAATGTGACATATGTACAAAAATATTCATTGAAGTAATGTTTATAACAGCAAAAGATTAGATGTAATCTAGTTAAATAAATTGTAGCATATTCATACAAATAATACTGAATTTATTGAGAATTTATTCATATAAATAATACTGATTTTATATATGTACCAATACAGAAAATTTTCTAAGGTAAGAGATATAATTAAGGTGCAGATCATTTGTCTCAAACTTGTGTGTCACCTAATAGCTCTCAGAATATATTTAAAAAGTGATATTAATAATTTGCCTGTGAGTAACTGGAAGACTGGGGGACTGAGAGCCAGGGATGAGAAAGAGATTTAGTTTTTGCTATATATACTTATGTACCATTTGAAATTTGTATGATGACTTTAAATTATTTAGCCAAAATATATATTAAAATTCTTTAAAATAAGCATAAATGTTTTCTATATACTATAAGTTGGCAGTAATGAAGAACTGTATTATAGGGTGACATAGGAATTGGAGGTAGGCTAGGACCAGAGGAAGGAGTTAATGGAACTAAAAGTGTCATTTTGGTAAGAAGAACATTGAGAACAGAGACTGCTATAAAGCAAGAAGAGAAATGAGAGAGGGAAAATGAAAATAAGAAATGAGTTTATTTCACCAGGGATGAGAACTCAGAAGCAGCTCCATACAAAAATAAAGACCTAGCAAATAACAAGTTCTTCCCTGGCTCTGTCCTAGTCAGACAAATTAAGCCAAGACTCTGGAATATCCAGCAAAGCCAAAAGGAGAAAAATACATGCATAACCTGTTAGATCATCATTGGACACAATGACTAAGAATATCACAGTAAAATCTCCAAAGCAAAACCATATATTATATTTTTCTATTTTACGTTTTCTGTTAAAATGTAAAAAAAATCTCCTGTTTATTTTTGAAACAAGATGGTGGATTTTACTTTCCTTTCTGGCACTTAAGAAAGAGGGTGCTCAGAGTCCTGGGGAAGGAATCAATAATCGAACACAACAATCCTATGAGCTAGGATTACTATACACTTGTTTATTACCTCCACTTCAGAGATGAGGAGAATGAGGCTTAAAGTGGTAATATAATTGGCCCAAATAATACAGTTAGCAAAGTGATAGATGCTGGCTTCAAACTCAGGCATTCTGAAGGTAGAGTTTGTGTTCTTATCCATTTCTTGTTGAATCCCATCTCGGCTCCCCCTTAGGCCTTCCCCTAAGGTTCACTGTTGCATAGAACTTGTCATGAGAATGAAATAAAACAGTGGTCTTTACACATAATGATTGTTTAATAAAGGTTAGCTGTTAATATTAACAGATGTCTATTCCTTGGTTTCCTAAAAACTCTTCAAATTCAATTTCTCCATTAAATCATTGTATTCCCCCACTCCTTCAAATAGGATTCTCCATCATCCACACACTGGCTTCAGCACAAATATCTTCATTCAATGCAAAAATCTAGCTGTCATCCGTGACTCCTCTATTTTTTTATCCTCTTTTTCCAAACACCAAACTTCTCAGCTCTCACATCCAGGACCCTATATAGCCACTGACATTTTATCCTACTTTAAAGAGTCCATAAACTCCCACCTATGGCATTTTATAGTTACAGGAATCCCATACAGAATAAGGAAATGGATCTCACTTTTACTTATAGATCAGATGGATTGGTATTCCCAATTGGAACAAGTTGCTCAAAGCAAAAGTTATCTAAAAGACGGAAAAGTACTAAATATATAATCAAAATGCATGACTTATGCCTGCTCACAAGAAGTTAGCTACGCTGCAATTGTAAATATTCTTTGTCATCTCTGCAACTTCCTATGAACATTATCATAGCCACACTGAAAGTCACTTTAAATCAGTGCTTAGTAATAACATCAACTTCTATAAAATCTCTTTTTTTTTTTGAGACAGAGTCTCACTCTGTTTCCTGGGCTAGAGTGCGGTGGTATCAGCCTAGCTCACAGCAACCTCAAACTCCTGGGCTGAAGCAATCCTCCTGCCTCAACCTTCCCGCCTCAACCTCCCAAGTAGCTGGGACTACAGGCATGCACCACCATGCCTGACTAACTTTTTCTATTTTTAGTTGTCTGGCTAATTTCTTTTTATTTTTTTAGTAGAGACAGGGTCTTACTCTTGTTGAGGCTGGTCTTGAACTCCTGACCTCAGGCGATCCTCCCACCTTAGCCTCCCAGAGTGCTAGGATTACAGATGTGAGCCACCACGCCCGGCCTAAAACCTCAAAATATTCTCTTTGCCAGTATTTTCAGTTGTTATAAACATTTTTTATTATTTACCTGTAGGATATTTTATTTCACAGATATTTTATTGCACAGAATTTTCACATTGTGAGTTTTTAATCCCTTTTTATAAGAGATCTGAATCAGATTCTCAAAGTTCACTTGCTCATCTATTCTAAATTTGCAAACAATCAAGTAAATGGTCTATAAAATGATAAAATTTTTCTAAACTTAGAATGTATAATATATTCAAACAAATATTCAGTAGCCCCTGTATGTCTCTTAATTTACTCCAAATTCTTCTAGCCTTCTATTAATAGATTCATTTTGTTATATATTCTTTTTGAATGGTATGTTGTCTAAATTAGACAGTCCGAAATATTTCTATTTTGCTGAAGGAAAACTCTGGATTTTTGTCTAGTTTCTCTGTTGAACAATATAAGAATGTTGATCTTTATCAGGCTTACAATATAATAAGCAGAATGGTAGTAATAAGATCTAAACTTATGATTTTATTAGAAGAGCTGGTCATAACAGAACTGTTATATTCAGTATCTAGAACAACTTTGGTAAGGTCATATACATGTTACTATATTAATAAATAGAAATGCAGAAGCAAATAAATTAATCTACTACTGTTAAGTCAGTATTTACTGGAATGCAGCTCCTCACAGCCATTGCTCAGATGAAATGGGATAATCAAAATTAGTATAACTTGAAAAACACTTTTAAGTATATGTTAAATTGCAACTCCAAATAAGAATAATAATCAGCAGCTAGAAGAATACATAGGGTATAGAGGTATGAATAATGTGTTTAAGTCAAGAAAAGTATCAGATTGCAGTGAAAACAAAGAACACCTTCCTCTGAATATCACAGGGGCAGTTGAAACCCAAAAGATAACTTGCATGTTTCTGAAATGTAACAAATACTACAGATCACATATCACCCTTCCACACCCTTCATTTCAATAACAGTAACTATTAGTAACATTTTTTATAATAAATGTTAATAACCTATTAATAACAAGTACAATTTTCATTTATATTGTCTCAAATATTTATATTGTCTCAAAAAATACCGATATCCTAAGAAAACTAATAACTTTTGTAAAATGAGAAAAAGGGATAATTTAAGACCCATATTAAAGTGGTCTTTATATAAACATATGAATGAATGATACATTGTCTCTAGACAGTGGCATCATTTTGCTCCCCAAACTGTACTTTCATGATGCTCTCACTAGACATGCATATATCAGTATTTATTAATAGATGAAAAATTAGATATATGTTCTGGCCTACGGGCAAAGAATTTACCATAGAGCTTAAGTTTATTTATTTGCTCCATGCATCCTAAAAAGTATGGGAAACCTAAAATTACTTAAAAAAATAATTTAATCTCCTTTATTTTGATTCTGTGTGAAACAGAATAAGTTCATAATTAAGAAACAATTCAATCTCTAAGACCAAACATTTCATATTAATTTACTATTAATAGCCTGAGGTAACTAATATGTAATAAATAAGCAAATGTGTTAAATGGTCCTAAATCTTAAAGCATTTATAGAGGCAAGAACATATAGATAAGTATCTGAGCGATCATCAACATGCACTTTTTTTATTCCACTTCTATATTTCTGAGGAAAATCAAATCTAGATGTTTGTATGGGTTCTCTGCTGCACACTTCATCTCTACTAGTGTTTCCATTAGAAACAATTTTAGGTATAAGAAACAAAAAACATTGACTACTCATGACAGAAACAAATTCGGGAAGGGAGTATTTTTCTCACATTGGAGAAAGTTCTCTGATCAATGACATCAAGACTAGTGCCTCCAATGCTCCTGGCCTTTCCATCACCTTCACAAACGGCTGATCAAGTCAAGACATTACTTTTGCGTTAAAAAGTTGTGCCAGCCACATCTGTTTTTTTTATCATGACTTCCCAGAAGCCCTCAGATATTTTCTTATATCTCATTTGCTAGAACTGTGTCACACAGCTATTCCCAGTTGCAAGGAAGCTAAGAAAGTTTTATGTTTTTCCAGTCTCTCTAGTGGGGATTGCAAGACAGAAGGAAGTTAAAAATGTCTGTTGGTGTAAACATTAAGCAGGGTCTACAATGGTCAGCTCTTTCAACTAACTACTCAACATTCTATACACACATTTTACGTGTAACACATTCACCTCCTCCCAGAGGGAGGCAATCCCACAGTCTCATCTAGTTACGAAATCTAACTTTGAATCTAGGATCTCCGAGGAAACACCAATCTTTCCGACATGGCCCAGTGTGGATCATTGTGAGCCACTGACCTATACACTTAAAGACAAATTATCTGCTCTCAACACACCCAATATACAGTGACTGAGAAAAAAACAGGTAATTGCAATAAAAACTCTCATTCAGAAACAGGAAGAATGAGAAATATACAGTGGCAATTTTCCATGGTACATAAAAATCCCTATATGAATGATGGCTTAGTTTCCTTGTTTATCCTATTTGGCTGACCCTGATACAGCTCTCTAGGAGGTTTTCCCTTCACCATTGCCATTCATGTCCCCTGGTTCTACCTTTTGGGAGGATGTCCCTTGTCCATTATCTTCCTTGGCTTTATGGCAGATTGACACTGGCAATACACCCTTCTTGGAAACTTGTATAGCTTCCACATCCACTGCTAGTATACACATCACACTGCTAGTATAAGTAAACAGGCTTGTATATTGCCTTAGTGGTTAAATAGTCATAGAATATTTGCTATCTAGACTTAGGGTTTCTTTGGCCACTAGCCACATGTAGCTATTTAAATTTAAATCAATTAAAATTAAATGAAATTAAAAACTCAATTTCTCAGTCACACTAGCAACTTTTCAAGTGCTCAACAGCTATATATGACTAGAACCTACTGTACTGGACAGTGGAAATATGAAACATTTTCATTATTGCTAAAAGATCTACTGAACAGTGCTGGATAAAGGGTATCATAAAAAGGCCTGTTGAATTTTATTTGCCATCTTCCAAATCCACACAAAATTAGTATACTTTTATCTGTTAGTAAATTCTTAGTTTAAAAGATAGACTGTTACATTATGAAATCTCGTCAGTACATCAAAGTCATTTCTGTAGTTGAGTAATCACCAAGTGCCTCATTGCTGGGATAGGTGTCAAAATTCATCATAGAAACCACAGACAAAAATGAGACCATTGTACCTCCTATGTTAACTCTGGACACAAAAGTAGAACTAGAGATTCTAAAGGTTATAAATTGACTGAATCATACTACTTGTGAATCACCGAATAAGGTAGACTCGTAGAAATCTGATAGGTTCTCTAGGGAACCTTCCCTGGATTAAAGATGATGCACAGTCTGGGATGTGTCTACAGAAATTGACCTGTATATCTTCAAAAACACCTCTAAAATTTGGTAGGATTCCTATAGGTTAAAACAAAAATGAAGAAAATTGCAGTATCCTTTCTTCTGTCAGAGATTTCATTCTAAACCCATATTCAATATTTGCCACCACCTACATCATCCCAAACTGAGTAACTGAAGACTATAAGGAGAAAAAAAGGTTCCAACTAATTAAAAAAAAGGGGAGGGGCACAGTTTAGAAGATCTCAGCTATTATCTTTGGGTTTTAAGCCAATTTGAAATTGAAGAAGTTGAAAAACGCATTTAAGTATGACTCATCAAAAGGAATCAGAATAGAAGGATTTTATCTGTACTTGCAGGAAGTCACCAGTCTCCAGAGAAGATCCAAATACAAATCAGACCACTAAGGGCAGACATTGGCAGATTATTAAAATCTAGTCTGTAATGTAGTCTTATCCACCTGAGTATTTTTAAATTATAACTATACCCAATATTGAACATGAGGATATAAGATAGACATTTTACCAATTTCTAAGACATATTGTTAAGAAAAATAAAAATGCATTAAATACTTATAATTAACAGCAAAATATATACTTCAGAAAATCCATGTTCAGTGTTATTGTAACTCATTATTACAAAGATTTAATCTTTATTCTTAAGAAAGATAAGATTTTAAAATCTTAGTATAATGATGAGTTTAGAATAACATAAGATTAAAGGAATTCTTGTCACAATAAGAAATGCTATCAGATTTCCTTGAAAATTCTAAAAAAGCAAGCCTCTTTAAAAAACAAATAATCAATTTTTATCTATAATATAATAAAATAAATAATTTAAGGCAAGTTTTTCAGTAAAATCAGATAACATGCTTAAATATGCCATAATGTTTAGCATTTATCATGCACTACAACTGTAACAAAACACTTAAAAGTGTATTAATTAAATACAGCTATAAAATTAAAATTGGCAACAACAATAAGGAAAAAAATAATATTAGACAGAAAAAAGACTCTAACCACTTTGTCCTCCTGGGGTGAATATCCACGAAAGCAAGTTAGAAAAGACAGAAGAGACAAAACAAAAAAATAATTAATTCCATTCTTAAAACAATAAGAGTTTTTTAAAGTTTTTTAGTGAAATTAAAATTCTGAAAATGTCTAAATTACATTTTGACTGAAATTTAAAATTTTAGATTTTAAATTAAAAATTTTAAGGAGAAAATTTTTCCATACATTTCATTCAATTCAAGCAAGAGTATGCTATATATTAAAATATATTAAGATATATAAATAATTTTCATAAAAGTAATTAAAGGAGAATGCTCTTTCTACAAATAAAATCCTAATTAAACATGGAACTCAAAGAAAAAAAACTGAAAAATGTTTAGGAAAAAAGCTTTTATATACAAAGACAATAAAACATGGCATCACTGTTTTTATCTTAATTTCATCATATACTATCAAAAGTAGACAAAATGTAATTCTATATGAATTATGTACATTGCTTCTAAAAGTTATTTCTGTCCCATTAATTCAGAACTCTTTTAAACGTTGTTACTAAAAAGAAAAAATTTAATTAGAACAAGTCACTAAAGATAAGATATTATTGATTACAATTAGTAATTTGGGGTCATAGTTTCCCAATATTATAAATGTGGGCAAAAATAAGTTATATAATTTAGTCAAAAGAACTCATTTCTATACACTGAAAGTAAACTCAATTGCTGCATTTCTCTGTTCTTTAACATAAAATAATGATAATAATAGTGATTACACAATAATGACCTGCTATATTATGAGAATTTACATAAATTAAAAATAAAAATCACATTTTTGAGGTATTGCTATTTCTTTGAAATACAGTGGTACTGTAACATTTATGACTTAGAGGAAAGACAATCACAAAGTCCTATCTTAAAACTGTGCATTTTTAAACATCTCTCGCTGTATATCTTGTGCAATTTTCTTCAGCTTAGAGAGCTTTACTTTCTATCTGCAAATAGAGAATTAATACTTATTTTACAGGGTTTTTTAAAAGAATTAAATAAAATGACATGAACAGCTCTCAGTATAGTGCTGGCACACAGTTCTACATCTGATATTCTAGCCTATTAAAACATAGAATATCGTAGAAATAGGATAGGACTGCATTCTTTACATCATTGTGTTCTTGACTACTTCCTTTGGTAAACGCTAAAGTTAAAGATGATATAAAAGCTACTGTACACAATCAAGGACAACTATTGCCAACCTTTTATCAACAAAAATCATTTACAGAGCACTCATCATATATGTATCAGGTACTATACTAGATGTCTAAGACATTAAAAATGAGTAAAAGACAGTTTCCTCCCTAAATGAACCAAATGTATATGAGAGAAATAAATAAATCATTGCACCCAACAGAGATGTTCTGAAAGCAAGGGAATAAGAAAGCACTACAGAAACATAAAAGATCATAGGATTTGGAGAAAGGAGTAAAAAAGGTTTCTGAGATATGAACAGGGTTTCAAAGAAGAATGAACAGAAACTCAGAAAGACCAGTGAGGGAGAGTATTTCACGCAAAGAACATGGCATATCCAAAAAGTGCAAAAACACAAACAAGACTGGCACATTTGGAACTACAAGCAATTTGAAATGACTAGATTACAACTAATGTGTTTGAACTAACATCCCCATGGTTATAACTGTATTAATATCTGTCAAAAACTCAGAAGCATCACACTTTCACAAGACAACTCACATTGCAAAAAATAAAAATAAGAAAAAATGAAGTCATAATTAATGAATCTACTAAAAGTTAATTAGTCTTAACAGATAAAACAAGCTCAATTTTAGCTATAACAAATACATGAAACACTTAGCTATAATATATACATGAAATATTACTGCTATGATATCTTTATTGTCTTTCAATAGAAAGAAAAATCATAAAATCAACAATATAATTTCTAAATAAGATATTATTAGCTATTATAATTGACTGTTCATTATGCTACAATATACAGACTGAATTGAATGGAGGCAAGTCTAGCAGCAGAGAGAACAATTAGGAAGTTATTACAATATTTCGGGTAAGAAAAAATGTGAAAGTGGTAAGAACTATGCTAGTAGCATGAGAAATAGAGAGAAGAATACTGATTTAGGAGGTACTGAGAAGTAAGGCTCCGTAAGACTTGACTGAGAAATAGGAAAAAGTGGAAAAGAAACTCCCAGAGTCTGATCTGGTCAAGTGGAAAGATAAGAGGATAATTATTTGAAAAATAAAATTTAAAAAAGTAGGTTTAGGAGAAATAACAAATTAAGATATACAAGATAAATTTGAACTTATAAATGTCTATAATACATTTAAGCAGAGATCTTCAGTAAGCAGCTATACAGATGGATCTGGAGCTCAGCATAATATTACTGGTGAAACCGTGTTTGTAAATTATCAGCATATGTAGAATACAAACAGCCCCTGATTTATAATGGTTGGACTTAAGTTTTTTCGACTTTACAATAGTGCAAAAGCAATACACATTCAGTAGAAATTGTACTTCAGATTTTGAATTTTGATCTCTTCCCAGGCTAGTGATACACAGTATGATACTGTATTGCAATGCTGGGCAGCAGTAACAAGCTCTAGCTCTCAGTGAGCCACACCGTCACAAGGATAAACAACCGATAAACAATCACCAGGGTAAACAACTGATACTCTGCAGTATACTATGTTGCCGGATGATTTTGCCCAATTGTAGGCCAATATAGTGCTCTCAGCACGTTTAAGATAGGACAGGCTATACTATGATACTCAGTAGGTTAGGTCTATTAAAGGCATTTTTTACTAAGATATTTCAACTTTCAATTGGCTAATCAGGACAAAACCCCATCATAAGTTGAGGAGCATTTGTATTTGAAACTATGAGAGCTAACCAAATCTCCCAAGGAGATTGTTAAAGGAACCTGGAAACTCTAATTATAACTTAAAGTATGCCCAAAAATATTTATTAAAAGCTTAATAGTACAAATATATGTTAAAATTTCTTTTGAATAGTTAACATTTTATCATATTTTATTTTCTAAAATAATTTTACACCAACTATTTTGTTTCTCATAGTTCACCATCCCTATGGCCATCCTTACTATCTTACCACTTCTACTAGTAACCAATCACCCTGCCTCTCCCCAAGATCAATTTACTTTTAAGTATTATTCACAATTCTCATTATCTCATTATCACTTATATTATTGATTCTATCATTATTTTTCCTCTCTGATATTTACTCTTGATAGCCAAGGCACCATTTCAGACTAAATATGGCAATTTCATCTACCAACATTTATTCTTTGTGCAACTTTCCATGATTAGTTCTCCAGTCTCCTAGGAAACTAATGTCAGTTTCCCCTCTGAATCCTTTGCTAGATACAGGTATTCAATCTTTCTGCTACCACTTCCTCCTATGTATTGCCACAAAGATAGATCCCTCCCTCTATATCAATGCTCTTTATTCTCTGTAGTTAAACTAGCATCACTTGCCTCTCTTGGCTGAGTTCTCTAATCAATCCAAAAATACCTCTCTTTCATACCACTACAATAAGTCTCTCTCTGGCACAGTCTCTTTGTCAAGAAAAATAACAATTAAATTTTGCTATAGAGTTTATCTTTTTTATTCATCTACAAGTTTCAATTGCCATCTTTAAGAAAACATTGTCACAGTGCTGAGCTGCAGCAAGGAGCTGGATCAAAAGACAATGCCTATCCCAAAATAATATGCCATGATAAGTGCACCACATTTCTTTCTTCCATTCATTCACTTGACAAGTAACACAACGACCTATTATGTGCCAAATATATAGAAACCTACAGTAGCCAACTGGAATTAAAGAGACATATCAATTAAACATAATAAAATGTTAAGTGTGGTAGATTAGAAGTCTGTAGAATCAAGCATGGCACAAAAGAGTGAGTAGTTAATTGACATGGCATATCCAAAGAAACCATCATGAAGGAGATGATCTTTAAGTTCGGAAAAATAAGTACGTCTTCATCGAGTAGGTAAGGATTTGGGAGAGGGGGCTGTAAGGATTCTAGAGGGAAAAAGAGAAGCATGTCAGATTAAAGTAGCAGAATGAATAAAAGCATAACCAATAAAAGGCAGAGATAATTTAAGAGGAGTACAAGTAGTGTAGTTTAGTTAAGTCATATAGAATGGAGTAAAGTTCTATATTCTCTTACCCACCTACCATTAGGCAGGTAATAAATCACAAAGGACTCTTCATGACATTAGAAACTTGACTCAGGAAATGAGAAGTCACTGAATCTTTTAAGCCAAAGATAAAATAATCAGATTTGCATTTTACAAATGTAACTATAGCAATGTGTTATGGATGTGTTTGACAGGCCAAGACTGAAGCAGAAGAGACCAGTTAGAAGACTGGCATTAGGCTAGGTGATAGAAGATGAGAGCCTAAAAAGGACAGCATTAGTAGTTTACGTAGGTACACAGGAAATGATAAAATCAAAAAACTGTGGAGAAACTGGTAAAGGATAGAAACCTGAGATGATTACTGGCTTTCTGGTTTAGATGACAAAGTGGATAGTTGAAAATTATAAGAATAGATCTGGGGGTTCTTCTAGCAATAGAAAATTCAAGAAAGTCTGTTCTGGATAAGGTGAGATTCAGTAGTATTCTAATATATTTATTGAAAGGGAGCTAGAAACACAAGACTTCAAAAGAATTCAATGTCCTATTCTTTTTATGGATCCAAATTATTTTAACTTAAAATAAATTAAAAGTAAGTATTATGAATAAGTTTATATTTCCACTTAAAAACATTGTGTAATTGTTCATTATTTTATGCTTGTTTGAAGTTAAAGATTTTTGTTAGGAATGCTTACAAAGGAATTGAGTGAGATTCATTGGGTATTCCACTGAAAAGGGATAAAAGCATTCATGACCAATGTCTAACCCATCTTACATGTCTTGCTTGCATTCCACTTCCTTTGTGTTTCCACATCTAGAGTCTGTTTTACCATCCTGCCGTTTTGGTGATATTTTTTATGTCTTAAACTATTGTATAGTCTCCTATTAGGATTCATTACAGATGCTATTATTAAACTTCCTCATATACGCTAAGTAAAATCTATTTAACTTGGTGCTCACCTTATCTGCTTATAAGCAGCTTATCTACTGGTGAGGACATTAGGTACAAAACAGTATCCCTGACACAAAGTTAGGAACAAGTAAATACCAAAAGTAGCTTTCAAAAGCAGATAACCAAGCACACCTTGACCCTGCTATGTATACAGTGGTCTATAAATATTTTTTTCTCTTCTCTAAAATAAATCTCTAAAAACCATGTACCCCTTGTATGTGTTTAAGTTAACATTTAAAGTTTAATTGGTAGGTACATTTTCAGATGTATTGTTTATTGAACATCTGCCCTGAATATATTTTCATCACATCTTGGAACTACATACCTAGTTTATTCGATATATGGAAAGTATCTACTGTATAACCTATTTGGCAAACCCATCCATACTGTCAAACTATCAGCCAAATCTGACTTTATACAACTTCATATTTACATTCAAATAAATGCTATACATTGGTCACCGTGGCAATCATCTGACATCCAAATTCTAATTCTAAAAACAACAGATAAGGCCACAGAATCTTGCCAAAAGTCTGTTGCCTCAGTGAAATAAGGTGCTACCCCCTTCTATATTTCTTAGAAATCCTCTCATTGCTTTGCCTTAGGGACTCTCTCCCTGAGAATAATGCATTCTATAATTGTCACTTCTTTGGTGCCTCAGAGATTTCTACATCCAGAGGCAATGTACTACGTAAAGACTAAATTCAGATTAGGCAAGGTTGAGGACCATGCTTTTCTTTTGAAAAGTGAAAGAGCGACTGTAAAAGTAAGTTGGAAAAGAAAAATTCACAACAAAAAATGCTCTCAGGTAGATCAATTTCAAGAATACATATGGACATCTCTGCCCTTGAAGTTATTCACATCATCTACTCCCAGAAAGCTTTCCTTCCACAGCATGGATGTACTATTTCACTTCCAAGACTGCTTGTATAAAGGACCCATGGAATCACTCAGAGATTACTAAAGAGAAACAATGCCAAATTGGTAGCTACAATAATAGCATTTGTAGGCTCACTTGATCTGGTTGGTGCATAGGTAATGGAAGCCAAGGCTGCACCAGGTGAAAACTGCATAAAAGATGTTGCAATATGGAGACAGGCTGAGCTCATGTAAACTATAGTAAATGTTTTCCTTTATGCTTGGCTTAAAACTTTATTTTGCCTCCTTCCATGGTGCTGATATACACCAAAAGGTATGCAATATTCTAAGATTCTGCAAGTGAGATTGTTTTTCATAGTCATTATATTATCCTTCACCATTGAAGAGGATGGCATTAATGAAAGGAAACCATTCTATTTCTTCCTTTTAAGTTCTATAACTATTTATTAGTAGTATTCTCACACATTACAGGCTATTCCTCCTAGAAGTTCAAAAGTGAAGATCCATCTGACTCAATCATGACCTTAATAGTGGTCCTATAAATTATGTCTATCATTCTGATAAGCTCACCTGCTTTATTCATTCCTCAAATTCATGTAAACACAGTTTTCAAAAATTACGGTGTCCTCAATATCATCATGATATATAAAATGTGAAAAGGGACAAAAACTAAAGCTTAACTCACAATATACTACATATAGTAACTTAAGAGAATTAATGAAGCATCTCAATTACTTTAAAAAAAAATTATTTAAGCAGCAGATATATTTGGCTATATGAATATATTTCTCAGGTATTTCAAGAATTACATGAGCAATCTAGCATAAATTTTAAAACCATAAAATATTAAACCCAGAAGAGATCTTAGAAATTATTTACGTCAATGCTTTCATTTTATAGATTTTTAGAAACACTAAGAGATAAGGTGACATGCCAAACAAAGTCAAACAAAATCAGGGCAGGAACAGAACTTGGTCGTTCTGAACTTTCTCAACTTATGCCACACTCTCCCTGAAGAATGTTCAATTCTTTCCGATGTACTTAGTATATGTTAATTCTATGAAGTTTTAAAAAATATTCATATATGATATTGCTTACCTTGGATACATGGACACTAACTACCCATTGCACTAGCATACTGTCTAAGAATTTGAGGTCATCACAGTGGTTTGAAATTAAAAAAAAAAAACTACCTAGAGGATTGCAAAAATAATCATTATTTGGTCTTTCAGTGTACAGTTTAAATACTAAGTGCTAAAACCATTTGTGTAAATTATATTAATGACTTGGTTATACAACAGTATGTCAATATTATCACTGCATCTGATGTACTGAACACATGTATACCAATACATTTTAAAGGACTTGCTTAAGAATCACTTCCATATAATAAAATAAAATATTTTAAAAATCACTTTCTTTTATAACCATTATAAAGTTATAATTCATTCTGCTTCAAATCCAATAATTCATAAAGTGAAAAGAATCATATCTGCTAAATTTTAAGCTCAAAAGTACAATTCTGAAAAATGTATATTATTTATTTTTTCAAAATTAGATTAGCAATTAAGCAAATGGTAATCTATTTTTCCTATCCAAAAGTAAAACAAAAAAGTTGCCACTTTGAAGCTTAAAATAATCCCCATTGTAAATTATTTTTAATGTCTTTCCAATATCACCATCAAATGATTACAAAATAATTTCTTCCTCATAGTCATTATTTTTTCATTTGACTAAATATATAGCTTTTATTAAGAGGTTTCATCTTAAAAGGAAATAAATGGAAGCAATATTTCAGAAAATCTTGTTGAATTGGTACTTTCATATGTTCTATACTTCATTTATTCTTTGTGTACCCTAAATGTACCTCAAGAGACTTAATTAATTGTTAAGGATGGCTTCACATGAAAAAGCTTCCAAATTAAAACAAAAGGTTATTTTATTGTGTTTTCTTAGGAGGTTACTAAAATGATTTTTAAAATAGCTTTATAATTAAATTTTAAGCTATAAAATATTTGGGTTCTCATGATTCTACTTCATAAGTTTAGTTGGACCAAATTTCACTGAGTTTAATCTTTTGGGGCTATGATAAGTCAAAGAAATGTATTTAGTACCTGTTGAGAGCAAAAACCTTCTATTACATAAGGAAGGGAACATACTTATGATAATCAAATTTGAATAAAGGAATTAAACTCAATAGTCATTTTATTTAGAATATAGGGAACCTCTATACATTCAATTCAAAGTAACACTTTGCCATGTAAATTAAGATGCTCCTATGACAGGTCTCTTACTGAAATAAAATATAGAAAAACTATTAAAAGAAATTCCAAGGATGAATTCCTTGGGCTAAATCTAGATGACTTTTTATTATCTTTTATTCCCCTGACACTTCCTCAGGTTGAAGAAAAATATGAAAAAAATGGAGAGTACTGCCTTGGCTTCTTCCTTCTTCGACAAACCATCCCCATCAGCCTAATCCATCCCATACAAAGAGATTTAGAGTTGATAACAATACAACATATCTTCAAAGGGTGTTCCAGCTTTTCCAGCTTTTTAAGTTTATTAATTAAAATTTTCCTTGGCATAAAGAGATTATACATTAGAAACTGAATGATATATTTTCAAGCAGTTAAACAATAATTCAACGTCATTAAGACTTCTGTTTCTGGTCTAAATGGGGTTACAAGAACCAGATTTCTCCTACTACGTGAAACACACAAGCAAAAAACAAATAATATATATCAAAGAATGGTTTTTAAGACACTTGACAGCAGGCAACAAAGGACAGTGATAGCTGAAAGATGGGGAACAAGATAAGTTCTATAATTGCTCCAGACTTTCCAGCAAACAGGCAGTAAGAGGGATCTGAGGTGGAATCTGGCATACAAACTTAAAGTGAAAAAGCTGAGAGTCCAGGGAGGCCAGCATAGCTAGATTTCATAGGACTAGTTACCAGAAAAGAGAAAGCTGCACAGAGAGGAAATCCAAGAGATCTCCAGAGGGTCTCTTCAAGTATTCAGCTCAATACTGATTAGTGAATATGCATGTGAGAAAAATACTCAAGAGAATGGGAAAAAAATTCTTCAGAAAATTCTTCAGGATTAGAAAGAACAGTGGTTGTTCTCACCAGTGAGACTAGAAAAACTCTAATTCACAGGATATTGGTTAAAGACTCAGAAAAGTCTGTCCTCAGTAGAAGAGAATAATTAATGCTAAACCAAGCACTGCTCCAGATCCACCCAACGAATCATAAAAGAAAATGTAAAAATACCAAACTGTGTTTTTCAGAATGTAACTATGTCCTGAAAAAAGCTCAAGAAAATAGAAACACAGAAATGCAAAAATATCCAACACCAAACGAGGTAAAATTTACAATGTCTGGCATCCAACCTAAAATACCAGACATGCAAAGAGTCAGAAAAACACACACACATGAGAATAATCAGTTGAAACCAACCCAGAACTGACAGAGAGGTTAGAATTAGCAATGGAGGACATCAAGACAGTTATTACATCTGAATTCTATATACTGAAAACATATAAGCATGGAACATATTTTTTAAGTCCTAAATTAAAATTCTAGTCATAAAAACCATATTGTCTGAGATTTTAAAAAGAAATACACTGAATGGTATAATTAGCAGATTTGACACTACAGAAGGAAAGATCAGCAAACGGGAGTGCACAGTAATAGTATACAAAACAAAAGAGGGAAAAAGTAAAATTAAGTTTAAAGGAAAGAAAATAAGTGAGCAGTAGGATAACTTCAAGCAACCTAATATATGGGTAGCAGGAGTTCCTGAAGGAGAGTAGAGAAAGGAGGGAACAGGAAAAATATTTGAAAAACCAATGGCCAAAATTCTTCCAAACGCTATGAAAACTATGACCTTATATATGCAAATAGCTCTACAAATTACAAACACAAGAGAAATGAATAAAAATACACCAAAAAATAATTACATTGTAGAAAACTAGTGATTTTAAGAAAAATTTTAAGCAGCCAGAGAAAAAGCACACATTATGCACAGAAAAACAATAAGAATGATATCACATTTCTCATTGTAAACAGTGAAATGAAGAAGGCAGTGAAGCAACACCTGTAAAATATTGAAAGAAAGAATAATTTAGGGGAGGCAGAGCAAGACGGAAGAATAGAACCCTCCAGTGATCATACTTCCTGCAAGAACATCAAATCGAACAACTGTAGAGGCCAGAAAGCACCTTCACAAGAACTGAAACATCAGGAGAGTGATCATAGTACCTAGTTTAAAATTAATAACAAGAAAAGACACACTGAAGAGAAGGGGAAAGACTGTCTGGCATTGCCTACACCACCTCTCCCTCAACCCCAGGCAGCACGGCCAGGACAAAGAATCTGTGTGCTTGGGAAAGGAAAGCAAAGTGAGTATGAACTACGCACTAGAACTCAGTGCTATCCTGTCAGAGTATAACACAGTACCAGGCAGAATTCCACCAAGGACTACAAAAGTAGCCTTTAGACTAGCCCTAGGCCAGAGGGAATCCACCAGGCCAGGGGTAGAAAATGAATCCTGGTCCACTTCAACACCAGCTGACAAAATTGGCTTGAGCCCTGAATAAATTTCAGTAGCAGTCAGGCCATACTGACTGCAGTCCTTGGTTGAACTCCAGTGCTGTGCTGGTCTCAGAGGCTGTGCACTTAGGGTGCGACCCAGTACAACACCAACTTCAATACCCATGGAATTGTCTGCATCACCCTTGCTCCTACTTCACCCAGTAAAATTCAGAGAGACTCCTTCCCTGTGGAGGAAGGAAAGGAAAGAGAACAAGGGACTTTGTTTTGCAATCAGGTACCAGGCAGCTACAGTGCACAAAGCACCGGGCAGAATCCCCAAGCCTCCAATTCCAGGCTGTTGCTCTCGGATGGCCTTTTAGATGCGTAATGAGCCAGAAAAGAATCCACTGCCCTGGCAGAATCCAAGTCCCAGTAGGCTTTACCTCTGCTGACTATAGTGGCATTGGGCCTTGAATAAACATCAGTGGCAATCAGACAGTAGTGGCCATGTGCCTTAGGCAAGTCCAAGCACAGTACTAATCTGAGAGGCCATGGCCTTCAGGTGCAACCCAGCATGATTTCATATGCAGAGGACCTGGAAATGTCCATGTCACCCCTCCCCCTCAACACTGGGTAGCCCAGAACAGAGAGAAATTCCTTTTGTTTGGGGGTAGGGGGGAGAAGAGAAGGAAAAGAGTGAGGGACTACTCCAGGAAGCCCAAAGAATTCTCTCTTGTCTTCCCCAAGTTAATCAGGGCTGGGTATCCAGGAGTCTACAAGAGTTGCAACATACCTGGATGTAGAGTACCCTCTAGTGCTGAAACAGCAGCAGTGACCACAGATATAGGTAACTACACTCAGTACCTTTCGAATTCTTGAGAGGGCCTCTGAAGAAGGACTGGACCAAACAAAGCCAGACTGCAAAGACTGGAATAAACACCTCCTAACTCGTCAATGACTGGACATCAACAAACATCCACAAGTATCAAGAACATTCAAGAAAATATGACATCAATAAATGGACTAAATGAGGCACCAGTGACCAACCCAGGAGTGATAGATATGTGACCTCTCAGACAGGAAATTGAACATAGTTGTTATGAGAAAGTTCAACTAAACTTCAAGAAAATGCAGGAAAGGAATTCAGAAAATTATCAGAGAAATGTAACAAAGAGATTAAAATAATGAAAAAAATCAAACAAATCCTGCAGCTAAAAAACTCAATTCACAAACTGAAAATTGCATCAGAGTGCCTCAACAGAAGAAACAACCTAGCAGAAGAAACAAGAAGTGAGCTTGAAGACAGACTATTTGAAAATGCACACAGGATAAAAATGAAAAAGAAGAATGAAATAGAACAAA
>CAUYSK010071802.1:0-24539 GCA_963575035.1 Avahi laniger | reverse complement strand
ATAAGAATAACATCTATTGGATGTTGGGCAGGGGGGAGGGGGGAGGAGGGAGGAGGGGATGGGTATATGCATACATAAAGAGTGCAATGTGCACCACGCAGTAGGATAGACATATTTGAAACTTGGACTGAGGGGGGGAGGGGGGCAAGGGCAACACATGTAACCTAAACATCTGTACCCCCATATTATGTTGAAATAAAAAAAGGAAAAAAATATAATATATTATTAAATATAGTCCCTATGTTTTACAATAGATCTCTTGAACTTATTCCTCCTAACTGAAATTTTGTATCCTTTGACCAACATCTCCCCATTCTCCCACAACCTCTAAATGTGTTTTTAAGTCAAAGAGAAATAAAGACAATCGTAAAAGAATATACTGTAGGGTACAGATAAGAATTCTTTTGGCTGTGTTTATTTCTTTTGTCTTATGTCATCCTATTCCAAGTTTTTATTGCACATCTCTCAATTTTACAAGCTCTCTTTCACATATCTCTTGAAAGAGTGATTTATTTTTGTTGTTCTTGGTAGATGCCAGGGTGTTTACCTGCATCTCATGTGTGTTTGAGTTGGCAGAAAATAAACAATTGGCTCCAGATATAAGTGTCCTGCTGGTCAGTGCTTCTAAGTGGCATCAAAAGCAGAAAAATCAATAGAAGTTATTTGATTCTTGAAAAGATGTTATGTAACATTTGAGAGCAGCCAATATCTGTAGAAAACTCTGGGTAGAATGAGTTAGTATTTTTATGTGCGGATAGGAATTTGATCCTAGGAACAACAGAAAGCTCAGAAATCATGATTTTATAATATATAATATTATTTTATATTCTATATAATATATTATATAAATATAATAATTTTTACTTTATGATTGATAAATTGAATGTAGTGATAATTCTTTTAGCTGCTTACAAATATCCCGTAGAAGAAACCACAAAGTTGTAACCAAGAATTTATTTTCATATTTATATAAAGCAACAGAATATGAAGCTTGTACACTTTTTCCACTAGTAAATTATTAGTTTTCCCCTTTACTGCTATACTTTGCTAAAGTCCAACTTTATGGGCTATGAAAATGAGGATGGAGGATGATTTGCTCTTAAAATATTTTAAATGAAACAGTATTCATTGCAAGCCCCGAACATACATAGGCTATTTTGTACTAATGGGCATATCTCAGATCAGCACAGGAGGAAGGAAAGAAGTCTAGAGATGTAGCTAAGATGGGAATGAACAATGCGCAAGTATTGGGTGACTGCGGTGTGCTCATTTTGTGCTAGGAATGACAACCAGGAAAGAACGAGGTGGAAATTCTGAAAAGTGTCAGTGGAGAGATTAATAGTGTTCAGATTTTAAGAAGAAAAATCTGAGAGCAAATCACACGTCTTGTGATCGGTGATTGCAATAATCAAGAAGGCCATACCCAAAGAAGGGACATACACTGTTTTGGAGGTAGAAAGGCTGCTAGGCTTTAAGTCTTTAGAGGCTAATTCTGCTCTGGTATTAATTTGCTCTTTCAATTTAGGCAATTCACTTAAAAAGATGAATTTCAGTTTTGTCATCTGTAAAATGGCCTACTTATCTCTAAGAGTTCTTTCAGCTCTCAGGATTCTTTCAGATGATCCATAGATTTTTTCCCTAATTCCACTGAGGAAAGAACAAGAGAAAAAACATTAGTTTATAATGTTTTGAGAGCGACTGAGTATTAAGAAATGCTTCTAAGGGAAGCCAAGAAGCTGTTGCTCCTGTAGATTGGTAAAATCTTTGACTTTCTACACAGCCTGAAGGCAGTGGGGACAGATGACCAGATGGCTCCATGGCTCCTTGCAGCCCTCTGAATCACCTCCAGATTGCGAGCTTTGAAGAGAACTATAAAATTACACTGTTAGCTTTCAGGTTGTAAATATTTTCCCTCTGTGTTGTCCAGAAGCTCTCCCAGTACAATAATCTTCCCATGCTTTAGCTTTTCTTCTCTGCAGCTCACTCAGTTATTAGACAGATGGAAAATAGGGAACTGCCTTGCGGTGACGGCTGAAACACACCTGATCTAATGTACTTCAACACTAGGTGGCACTCTAATCATGTAACTATCATTTTAAAAATCAATAACATTGACTTTATGTATGAAAAATTTCACTTGCTTTCTGTCTTAAAATTGTTTCCCCCTTACCACTCAAATGAAAAGCTGAGCTCTAAGAACACTTGAATTTTTTATATGTAGTTTTAGAAAATCGTCAAGTTCAGTTATTTTGTTAGATGTTCAATAATTTATAAGGCTTTATTTTTTTTTTTTTTTGAGATAAGAATCTCACTCTTTCGCCCTGGCTAGAATGCAGTGGCATCATCATAGCTCACTGCAACCTGAAACTCCTGGCTTGGCTTCCTGGGTAGCTGAGACTACAGGCACATGCCACCGTGCCTGGCTAAGTTTTCTACTTTTTATGGAGATGGGGTCTTGCTTTTTGTCATAAGGCCTTTTTTAAATTTCATATAACAGGAAGCAAAATTCAATAAATTCATGGGTGGTGTGAAATATCAGTATATGTTTAGTTGGTTCAGATTGGTTGTCGTAAAGTGAATTGTACACTTTTCAAGTATTACAATGTGATGGGATGATATAAAAATTTTTAAAGTGTTTCAAAAACATAAGGAAAGGGTTTAAAGAGGAATGTTTATTGGCGTGAAATGAAGCAGACAAATGGCCTTTTTGCATTTCCATTGCTACGTCTTAGTGTATTTCTTGTTAATAACCATGGAGTATTTAATGGGAATAAATGGGTTTCAAAACACTTTCTGGAAAAATCTCTTTTAAAAATCTCAGTTCCAAAGATAGATAATAACCTTTTTCTCTGCTTGGTCTTTTTGAAATCTGGCTTTCACTGATAAACAATGGATTATTAACATATGTATACATTAGTCAACAGCAGGAATCCTTTAAATTTAGACCACTAAGTGACATTTCCATTTCTGGAATGACCAAGACAACCAGAACCCCAAACCAAATTCACCTGTGGTTTAGCTTAGCTGAGCCAGAAGGGAAAATAACATGAACAGACTGCTATAGTTTGGATGTTTGTTGCTTTTAAATCTCATGTGAAAATTTGATCCCCAGTGTTGGAGGTGGGGCCTAATTGGAGATGTTTGAGATATGGGGGTGAATTACTCATGAATAGATTAATGTCCTTTCTGGGGGCAGGAAGGGTGAATGAGTTCCTTCTCTACTAGTTCATGTCAGAGCTGGCTGTTGAAAATAGCCTAGCCCCTGCCCTCTGGCTCTCTCTTGCTTCCTCTCTTGCCATGTGATCTCTGCACATGCCAGCTCCCCTTCTCCTTCTGCCATGAGTAGAAGCAATGAACTTTCACCAGATGCCCAGTTTTCTAGTTGGCAGAACAGTGAGCCAAAAACCCCTCTTTTTTTTAATAATTTTCCAATCTCGGGTATTCCCTTAGAGCAACACAATTGGACTAAAGCACAGATAAAGAGGTATGCATTACAAAAGTGATTCCTTTTTTTTAAGGAAAAAAAAAAACTTATAGTCAAATAGCAAAGAGCCTAATATTTAAAGCTGGTTTTCAATAAGGCAATAATCCAAATCAAGGACAGAACAAAATAGGAAATAAAAATTCAAAACAACATACATTTTCTTTTATAAAATCAATATCTGAAAAAATATGACTGCCTATATTTTGATAAATTCTGTAAGATTTAAAGATTCTGAATATCAGTGTACCCTGGAAAACATTATCTGGTTTTTAAATGTAGATTTAAAAGCCGGATGATTTAGGAAAAATTATATACTTTGCAAAAGAATTAAGTTCATTTTTCTTTTAAGTGGTGAGTTATACTAAATTATTTGAAATATGGTTGTCTATGAAAATTAAATATGTACCTTACGTATAAGAACACATGTATTGATACCTATGCTTTTCTTACCCTCCTGGAGTAATTTATTTGTTTTCCCCTCTTTGTTTTGTTTTAATATTTTTAATTCCTTATAAAAGTTTGTTTAATTCCTTATAAAAGTTTTTAATCTCCTGGGCTAAGTCTAGAGTACACCATGTAGTAGATATCTGATAAATATGTGAATAAATATTCTATAAAGAGGTAGTAGTTTACATAGCTAAGAAAATAAGCAATTAAAATTATAATGTGAGTGTAAGGATAAAAATTTCTTTTTCAAGTCACCTTCAAGTGACAAGATGGCCTTAATGTTTCCCTCAACTTGACTAGACAGGTTTCTTTTTGACTATATGCTCCTGACCTTCCTTTTCTTAGAGCATTTACTTCTGGAAACTTGTGATTGTAAATTCTCTCCTTGTCTCTTTTAGATGTAAATCTTATTGCCAGTTTTACAACCCAGGAATGTCTTTCACAAGGACCTGAGAGCCATTCCTTCAATGTAATCATCAAGAAGGATCAGATGGGCCCCTATCTCCTAACCTCTGTGGGAGAATAAGGGACTGACTTCAATGAGTGCCAGTTAGTAAACACAGACTCATGTCACTGACCAAGCTTCCTCCCCAACATCCTCCAGTGCTTTTCCACGAGCTCACTCCAGTGCTTAAAAATCATCTCCTCTTTTGTTTCCATGGAGTCGAGTTTAATTTCTCTCCCCTATTGCAATCACCTTGAATTTAGTCTTCCATGCTGTTTAACTGCCTAGTGCAATTTTCTTTGAGACAAGTTTCGTTTTAAAAAAATCAATAAATCAATGTCTGAACATAAAGATATGCTATACTAGGTAACACCAGTGGTTATTTTTGTCAGTGTTAAATCCCTAATAGTATCACCAAGGATATCTATGTGGTTTTTCTTATCAATATGAATCTTAAATGTTTAGTGTGTACTTCAATAATTTTATATATTCATAAATTCCTATAGGACTATTATGCATAAGTTAATCAAAACTATGGTTCAACATATAACCATTATTAGTGTTTTACCTCCTCTTGGGGGTACATCATCCAAACTATTGCAATAAATAATTCATCCAGTAAAACTGTTGACAGAGGTCTGGTTTGTATGTTTATTTGTGTGTATATGTATAAGAGAGGGAGAGAGGGAGTGAGAGAGAGAGAGAGAGAGAAAGAGAGAGATGGCAGCCTAGAGAGCATTCTGGGAGGTAAGCCAGAATTTGATGAGCATTTCTTCAGAGTTCTCATGTAACATCTTCAGGACATATTCTACTCACACTCAATATGCTTAAAATTAAGAGGGAGTCTGTTGACAGTAGTCTGCAATGGATACTTTGAGGATTCAGTTTTAGGAATTCCACATACATGATAGTCATAATTTTTAATGTTATTACTTTATTATCTCCTAAATATATTTCTCTGAAGCTTCAAGGGATAATTTTAACTCTTTACTTGTATGATATGTTAAAGATTTATACATGATGGTATAGACATTGATCAAATACTTTTCAGATTCTCCCTTAATGTGGCTCCAAAATTCTTACATGAAGATCAGATAAATAGAGCAATTGACTGTGTTTTAATCCTGTGAAGAAGGAAGCTGCTTCTTCTCCATAGGAACAGCCCTGAAGCCCTGGAACTTGGAAACTCAAATTATTCACATTAGCTAATCTACAGGGCTAGAAGCTCTGAAAACTAGCTAACTCCACTCTGCTTGCCATATATAAGCTGCCCCTTACAGCTCCAGTTTAGCTGTTATTCTGTCCCAGGGTGCAACCCCTGTGTAGCCCTGACTGGCAGGCTTATATGCTTTGGAGCTTTATGTAACAAACAGTTCTAACTTTCTTCTATTTGAGTGTCTTTGTGCTGTGTTCCACCATCAAAAAAAATTCAAATCTTATAAAGTTAAAATGAAGTTATTAATTTTTATGTTCTCCACTGTCATGTTCAGACCATTGATATGACACCATCACGGATGAATCCCTTTTCCTTTTTGGTCCATGCTACTTGATCATGACACTTTTTCTTTTTCTTATGACTATTGTCTATTAATATCTGTATTTTTATCCTTACTTTATTTCAATTAATCAAGCACTCATCTTATAGTTTCCATATTACTCCAACATTATTTGGACCTTTTTTTAGTATTTAAGAATGTTTAATATTAATCAAGCCTTTTAATACCTGTTTTCAGAGTTCATAAAATGCTCTAATCATATTCAACTTCAAAAACCAACCCTTCACTTTCATAACCATCCTTGGTCTTGATCAATTTGTTGGATGTCTACACTGTTAAGATCTTGAAATCTGGTAATTCCTCTCTACCGTCAAAGTCATATTTGATCAATTCAACTCACTCAAGACTACTCTATGCAATATTTACATTCTTAAAAACTGAGGAGGTTGCAAAGATAAAAAAAGAACCTGTCCTTGTTTTAAAATGACTTATAATCTGAATGGAAAGATAAGTACACAAGTAATAGCATTGTGAGGCAGAAATTACATAAGCCATAATTGAGATAAAAACAAAGAACTCAAGAGATTAGCTGCAGCTATTAGGGAGAGAAAACCATCATGCCCTCATTCTTACCTTTCTTACCTTTCCTTTTTAACTTACTGTACCAGCTAGCAGTTTATGTTTCTTTATTTTCCTAGTCTCTCACTTTTTCACTTACTTCCCTAACAAGTTGGACCCACATATTTCAATAGTACTCTGGCTAACACACTTAATGCTCTTTTAATGGGTGCCCAGTGGGAAAGTTGCCTGAACTGTCCATCTATGAAGGTCCTTAAGGTATCATTGGAATGCCATGGCACCACTGGAAATTTAAGAGTATGGAGAAAATTGTAGTTAGAAATTTCCTCAGGGATCATATTATATGTGGCTGAAGGAACATTTGTTAAACCCTTCGGATTCATGGGTTTTTTGCTTGATTGAAGTAAATGGAGATCATTCTGACTATATAATGAATTAGTGCAGTGACATGTAGACTTTTGTTTAAGTGGGGGTTGCAAGTTTGGGGCCTGGGCTTAAGTGATTTGCTGAAACTGTCAACCTAAATAACAATCAGAGAAAGGTTCTTGAAAGGAAAATGATATTTATTTGGAAATAGGGCATTGCAGTGGAAACATGTATGCCATAGTAAACTGTGTGTGTATTCATGGAGATTAAGGAGGAAAAGGTTTTTAAAGGGAAAATGAGAAGGATTACATATTATCCTTGGCTACAAGGATCAATAACCAGGATGGTGCCAGGCTGAGGTTGGACAGGCAATTGCTGGGCAAATGTCCTTGCAGTAATTTTTGTGTAAGGTTATGATGGTCTTTCTGCAAAGTTATGGTTTTTGCAATTTTCCGTGTTGGTTTTTGTTATCATGCATTTATGAATGAGAACCCTCCCATTATGGCTTTTCCTGGTTCTATTTGTCAGGGGTTTTTTTTTTGTTTGTTTGTTTTTAACACAAGTGACTCCATTTTAATTCTGACTACTTTCATATTTTTCTGTTTTAATCAAGATCTTTTCTAAAAGCACCAATGGAACAGTTTCAGTAGAATAGGAGCCAGTTCTTTGCATGTCTGATAGAATTTGGCTGTGAATCCATCTGGTTCAGGGCTTTTTTGGGGGAGATTTTTTATTACTGTTTCAATATTGCTACTTATTGCTGGTCTGTTCAGGATTTCTATTTCATCCTGATTCAAGTGTGGGAGGTTGTGTGTTTCCAAAATTTTATCCATTTCCTCTTGGTTTTCGAATTTGTGTTCATAGAGGTTTTCATAGTAGTCATGGATGATATTTTGTATTTCTGTGGCATCAGTCTTAATGCCTCCTTTTTCACTTCTGATTGAGCTTATTTGAGTTCTTTTTCTTTTATCTCTGGTTAATATAGCTAGTTATATAACAATTTTGCTTATCTTTTCAAAGAACCAAGTTTTTGTTTTATTGATCCTTTATATTGTTTTTGGCTTTCCATTTAGTTTAGTTATGTTCTGAGCATTGGGAGAGCGTTCTCCCTAACTCATTCTACAAAGCCAGTGTCATCATGATATCAAATCCAGGAAAGGACATGACAAAGAAAGGAAACTACAGACCAATATCCATTATGAACATAGATGAAAAAATCCTCAATAAAATACTAGCAAACCAACTGAACAGCATATTAAAAAATAATTCACCATGATCAAGTGGGTTTGATCCCAGGGATGTAAGGATGGTTCAATATATGAAAATCAATAAATGTGATTCATCACATAAACAGAATTAAAAACAAAGACCATATAATCATCTCAATAGATGAGCATTTGATAAAATTTAACACCCCTTTATGATAAAAACCCTCAACAAACTAGGAATAGAAGGAAAATACCTTAAAATTATAAGCACCGTATTTAATAAGCCCACAGCCAATATCATACTGAATGGGAAAAGCTGAAAGTATTCCCCCTAAGAACTGGAACAAGAAAAGGGTGTCCACTATTACAACTCCTCTTTGATGTAGTTCTGGAAGTCCTAGTCAGAGCAATCAGGCAAAAGAAACAAATAAAGGGTGATCAAATTGGGAAGGAGGAGGTCAAACTATCCCTGTTTTCTGAGGATATAATCTTGTATCTAGAAAACCCTAAAGACTCCACCAAAAGACTCCTAGCAGTGTTAAATAAATTCAGCAATGTCTCTGGTTGCAAAATTTATGTACACAAATCAGTAATATTTTTATGCACTAATAACAGTGAAGCTGAAAGTCAAATCAAGAACTTAATACCATTTACAATAGCTTTAAAGAAAATAAAATACCTAGGGATATACTTAACCAATGATTTGAAAGATCTCTACCTGGAGAACTACAAACTACTTATGAAAGAAATCCTAGATGACACAAACAAATGGAAAAACATCCCATGTACAGAGATCAGAAGAATCAACATTGTTAATATGTCCATACTGCCCAAAGTGATTTACAGATTCAATGCAATCCTCATTAAAATACCAGCATTGTTTTTTTACAGATCTAGAAAAAATAAAACATCATATGAAATCAAAAGAAAAGCCTAAATAGCCAAAGCATTCCTAAGAAAAAAGAATAAATCTGAAGACATCATATTATTTGACTTCAAATTATAGTGCAAGATTACAGTAACCAAAACAACATGGTACTGGTATAAAGGTAGACACATAGACCAATGAAGCAGAATAGAGAACTTAGAAACAAAACCATATCACTATGACCAACTGATTTTTGACAAAGTAGAAAAAAAATACACTGGGTAAAGGATATTCTATTCAATAAATTTTGCTGGGAAAACTGGATAGCCATACACAGAATAATGAAACTGGATCCCTCTCTCTCACCACGGACAAAATTTAACTCAGGATGGATTAAAGATTTAAATGTAAGACCTGAAACCATAAAAATTCTAGAAGAAATTGTATGAAAAACTCTTCTAGAAACTGGCCTAGACAAAGAATTTATGAGTAAAACCCCAAAAGCAAATACAGCAGCAACAAAAATAAAAAAATGGGATTTAATTAAACTAAAAAGTTTCTTCATAGCAAAGGAAATAATCAACAGAGTAAAGAGACAACCTACATAATGGGAGAAAATATTCACAAACTATACATCCAACAAAGGGCTAATATCCAGAATCTACAATGAACTCAACAAATTAGCAAGAAAAAAACAAATAACCCCATCAAAAGACATGAATAGATTTTCCTCAAAAGAAGATAGACAAATGACCAACAAACATATGAAAAAGTTCTCAACATCACTACCCATCATGGAAATGCAAATTAAAACCACAATAGGACAACATCTTACCCCTGTCAGAATTGCCATTATAAAAAAGTCAAAGTCGAAAAACATAAGATGTTGGTGTGGGTGTTATGGAAAGGGAATGCTTATACAGTGTTGGTGGAAATATAAACTAGTACAACCACTATAGGAAGCAGTATGGAGACTCCTCAGAGAGCTAGAAGTAGATCTACCATTTGATCCAGCAATCTCAATACTGGGTATCTCCCCAAAGGAAAAGAATTCATTTTATATAAAATATACCTGCATTCAAATGTTTATTGCAGCACAATTCACAATTGTAAAGACATGGAATCAACCTAAGTGTCCGTCAACTGATGAATAAATAAAGATAATGTGGGATACACACACACACACACACACACACACACACCATGGAGTACTACTCAACCATGAAAAGGAATGAAATGTCATTTACAGCAACTTGGATGGTACTGGAGACCATTATCCTAACTAAAGCATCCCAGTAATGGAAAAAAAAATGCCATACATCTCGTTTACATGTGAGAGCTAAATGAGACACATATGGTCATAAAGTAGTGTAATGGACATTGAAAACTAAGAAGTGGATAGGGTAAGAGGGATAAAAATCTACCTGTTGGGTACAATGTACACTATCCTGGTGCTGGCCACACTGAAAGTTCTGTCTTCAGCATGATGCAATCCATCCATATAACAGAAAACATTTGTATATCATACATTTTTTAAAATAAACACGCAAAAAAGACATGCCAAAGAAGGAATCAAAAAAGCATCAATGAACAAACATCCGCTAGACAGGTTTTGATCTCTCCCAGGTTTCTGGTCTGATCCCACGATGGAGTGAATCATCAGTGACTAGGAGTCAGTGTTAAAACCCTGTAAGCCACATTTGAGTGACAAGGGAGGTTAGAAGGGAGTGGCTCTTAGGCTAAGTCTACCTGGATTCCATTACTAAAATTAATTTTGTCTATTTTGTAGGCATTTGCTGTCATCTCAAAGTGCTGTGCCAGTATGATTCTGTTAAAAGTTGTACTTTTGCAAAAATTTAACAAGTAACAGATACAAAGTTCAAAAAGGGAATACACAAAATAAAATTAATAGTAATATGACAAATCCCAGTTTGTATAATGGTTTTGAGCCATGAACTGAGGCTTAAAGGCAACCAATTGAACAAATCAATAATCATAGGGAATTAGATGAGATCTGTTGTAACCATGTGGCCTGCTTTCCTATTTTGTGTATGTGGGTCTCGATTTTCCCAGGGGAATTTACCAAATACAGCATTTAGCATTGGTAATAGCACAGACATTTCCTTATTTCACCAATAGATACTAAAGGATCTCTTAGGTCAGGTTCTGTCAAGTTACCAGCAGAAGCTACTGATTGTGAAATTTCAATTACACCATTAAAGTGTCAAGTGAAAAAGGTAGCATTAAGGGGTGAGAGTCTCACCACACTATACAGTCTTGTTCTGATGTCTTGGGAAAAGCTGTGTGCTGTGTCAGAATGTCAACTTCTCATTAAGTTTGCAGTTCCAATGCCTCTGGTTATGGCATCAGGCGGTTTGGTGAACTTTCTTTGTGACCCTTACATCCAGCTTGAGATTTGACCCTTAAAATGTATTTAGTTTCAGGTTACAGGATGTTAGGAACAGAGTAGTTTTTGTTCTTAGTTGGAGAGCTGTAGCCAAATATTGGAGACAATTAGGAAAATTCATGATCTAATTCAGTCTATATTCTACTGTGAAGCTATAATGAGATAAGACATGGAAAATGCCCAGAATCGTGCTTAACAATGGCAAATAGTCAATAAATTCTAATTTATTTGTCTCCAAGAATATTATTTACATTTTTACAGCATTCAGAAGTTTTCTGCTTTGAAATATTTTTAGAGATTCTGCTTATAACACTCAAAACTTTTTCTTAAAAAAACCCCAAAACCAAAAGCAAAAACAAATAAAATTGGGGAGCTATAGAAAACAAATTAGTGACATTGAAATAGGAAGGACATCAAAAACAAAATTTATGTGGGTAACAGAATCAAAGATTATCTCTCATTCATATAATGGCAAATGAATGTATTTAATTGGTCGGCAGCGTCTGGAACCCCGCTACCGTCTTTCTAAAATCGCTGGCCGCAAAATTACACACATCACTGCTGTTCATATTCTGTTGGTGATATCGAACAGTGTGGCTATGCATCAATGCAAGGGAGGCTGGGTAATGCAGGTTATGTTTAGGTTCTGCCTCCCTGTGACAGGGGAAGCTCCAAGTTTTGATGGACAGTTAACTGTCTTTGACACAGCCTTCACTTAGAGCAAATGTTTGAATCAGTGATTCCTATACGTTTCAAGTGACATGATGATTCATGACTAGTGAACTTTAGCTAGGTGTAATTGAAAAAGCACCTGTTTTATTGTTTTAGGAACCTTTTTGTATTAGTCAAACAGCTGGCTCTTTTGTGAACAATTTGTAAATAACTGATCCTTTCTTGAAAGCAGATTTGATGAATAGTGGAAGAAATAAATGGATGTATATATTCAATTAAGAAGAGGAGAAGAAAAAGTAAAAGTATTTAAAGTCTTCTGATTGGCTTCTCAGTGTGGCCAAGACAATTATTTTCCCACATTTGTGATGAAACAACAGCTCTCCCAGTTTGTCCTTCATATGATCAATGCATTTCATACAACTCATGTTTGGAGAAAAGGTTACTGTTTGTGGCTTTAATAAAGGCTTATTAATAGACAATATCTTCTGATATGCTAAGGCCCTGAATAACATTCATCTTTATCTCTGCATATCCTAGAAATAGACAAAATGATTCAAACTCTATATGAATAAATTTATGTATTTATTTATTTTTTTATTTCAGCATATTATGGGGGTACAGATATTTAGGTTACGCATGTTGCCCTTGAATAGATTTGTTTTTAAACTTATTCTGCTAAAATAGATTCATTTGCTTTGATCTGACAGATCTCTCCTAACAAATAATGGCTTCTCCTAGTTTTATTTCTGTTGTATTCCACTCACCTGCCTCTATGTAGCACAGGTTGATGTACATAGTTATCTCTTGCCACTGTCTTTGTCCAGCTCCTCTGTGTTCATGTGTAACCATTTATTGAAGTCATATTCCTGAAGAAGAAGGCATCACTATATGCTAGGAGGAGTCTGGGATGGCTTAAATCCTTCTCATCTCAAGATACTCTTATTTTCCTGGTATGACTAAGCTGCTATCCACCTGTGCTTGTCTATTTGCACCCTTGCATCTGTCTGCACAATTGACTTTAAAATGCCTTCTCCTACCTGCAGCACACTATAGTATAGCTCCACACCACCTGAGTGACATATAGTCATGTATTCTAGCTATGGCTCAGAAAGACAATAATGTCTATGGCCATAAAAACATACTATGCAATCTTCCGTTTTCTCATCAGTAAAATCAAAACAGTAGTTATCTACCAAATAACTAGCTTTTGACACAAGTAAGGAGAAATGAAAGTGAGTTGGTTAGCCCAGTGATTGTCCCTAAGTTCTTAAATTTTAATTATTATTATTGTTACTTTAGATGTTATTTTTAATTTTAATTTCTTGAGTGTTCATTTGTTCTGAAGTATCTGCTATGCCTCTTTCCTTTCCCACATAATTCACTCACATAGCTTCAACGATTAGTAGGTGGCGATGGCTCCCAAATTGATATCAGCAAACCTGACAGTCCTCAGGGGCTTAAGGTCAACATTTCCATCTACCTTGATATATCTCATGAACTTCTGGGGGGCTTGCTGTAAGTATTTCTATACCCCATTTATATACCTCCCACCAAATTCCTTTTCTTATTTAATTTTTATTATGATGATATGTTATGTGCTATTATTATTAATATTTTCATTTTAGTGATGAGGAAACTGAAACTTGTGGAGTCAATCCCACCAAAATACTCACCCTCCCGGCATTTAGGATTACTTTCTCCTTTACGCTAAGTAATTTTACCTCTTCCCCATATTCTTTGTATCTTCATACTTTGTAACTTGAGGTTACAAACAGCACTCAAAATTTTTTCAAAGGTGAATTTGTGTTTCTGTCCTCGGTGACTGGTTTTTGGTTATTTTTGAGAGACGTGGGTAGATATTTCTGTATTATACCATCATGAATCTGGAAAGCCTCATTGCTGTTCTTTAAGTGATAACTCTCATGGCCCTACAGTTATTGGGGGAATTAGAATGGTGAGAAGATTTTGAACAAGGCATCCAGAAAGAGGAGCTAAGACAAGATTCAATAAGAGGCATATTTCAGAGTAAATTTAATAGACTATATACCTGGAATGACATAGTGAGGAAGCAGAGAAAGTATGGACTTTGGTGTCTGACTGACCTAGGTTAATACCCCAACCATCATGATTGTTTACAATCTGGAGTAATTTCTTTTATGCCAGAACCTTTGGATAAAGGTTAGTTGCCTTTCTTTCTTTCTTTCCTTCAAAATTATGTATCCTTAATACTTTTTGATGTGCCATTTAACTGTATTATGGGTACAATCATTTGCACCTGCACATAATTAAGGTTCTTGCTGAAAGTTATTTAGCTGATGATGAAGGTTGCTTAGTAGATTAGTTGTTCTTAAATGTTCTTCAGACCACCTGCTGGATTTTATGGGTTGAATAGAGTAGTGATTTGAATTTTGATACATTTATGAACTGTTTGCACTGATATATCATGATTAGTTACATTCATTTAATAGGCATTTAGCAAATGCCCTTGTGAAAGTGAGAAAATGTGGGCAATTGCTTTTTATATTTTGTTCTTTGTAAGAACATTGGCAATGATGATGAATAATTAATCAACTAATTGTTGCCCTGTTCAGTGTTCTCTGTTTGGAAGTGAAATGAGTTCTCCTATACATGATGATAGGATTTCAAATCCCATTTTAGTTTAGGAGTATGGGTGTGAATTGTTTTTGTTCTACAGCTTAAGGGCAGAGATTGCTTGTGAGAAACTCTGACCCCTAAATATTACCTATTCCCTCTTCTACATGAAGACCAACTTTTTACATTTACACTTACACTCTATACATTTCTTGTTGGGTATGCACCTTTATTGTATCTATTTGAATTTACTAATTTTGAATGTATTGATTTTCATAGTTTTGTCTCAACTGTGTATACTTAACATTGTTATGTTAAAATGTACATTTAATAAAATGAACATTTAATAAAATGAACCAAAAGAACAATCCAGTAACCTTTAGTATTGCAGACATTTTTATTTTGTCTAAAGTCAACACACTCACAGATTTATTTTTTGCTACATTTTTCTATCTGACAGTTTTGTTTTTTTGTAGATTCAAGTTTTGGAGTTTATTTCTTTTTAAATTTCCACAGATTGCTTAGGGATGATCCCATTTTTGATATACCTGTACAGGAGGTTTGGGTGGGATAATATTTGCAACATAGATCTGGATCTATCCAAGTGAAACCAATTTAAACTTATTAAATTGCTGCAGCATTCCAGGGGCCCTGATTAAGAGCTCCTCCAGTCCAGAAGTTGAATAATTTCACTGCTACTTCAGGCCATTGGATGTTTTACATTATCTCTAGTGGTGTCCTTTCAGATTAAACATAATCTCATTAAGCAATGCTGCTGGCTTTTTGGGCTGTATACACTAGGCTGAATAATATCCTGCTGTTATTTGGGATCATGTTTCTTAATTCTTTGTCTTCGATGCCTGGCACACTCTGGAAATAAGCTTGCATGCAGTAGATGGATGGATTCTTCTTTAGTAGACTTAGGTAGTCATAAAATATCTGTGACACAAATGTCCTCAGGCCATATCACACTTAAATCTAAATCTCTTTTGTTCAAATTTCAGTCTACTGAAAGCATATGTATTCCTCCATCCCTCCTAGCTACTATCAGGTTCTTGAGGAATTTTTAAAGGGGTCTCTTATATTGAAAAATCAATTCAGATTTTTGTTTGCGTTCTCCATAGTTGCTGGCTTATGATGAGAGTAAACTCCACTCTGCCAAATAGCGGTGTTACCACTGAAAAAGTAAGGTGACATGAGAATCTTCCCATATCATCACTGCCATTTCTGGTAGGCTATTTCTTCAGCAGAAATAAAGATCTTTTGACACTCTTGGTCACCAATGCTCTCAACCCTGCTGGAATAACCACAGTTGTAATGTAGTGCCAGGCACTGTTCTAGTAGTTTGTTTTGTAAGCTCTTTTAGCCAAAGTTGTTGTCATCTGTAACACGCAGTTAATAATAGTACTTTTCTTCTTCAGTTGTGAAGATTTAATAAAAATTTATGTAAAGTGCTTACTAAAGCTGGGAAAATATAGAGCTCATTTTTTGTGTTTCCTTACTTTCAAGGGTCACAGTTTTGCACTGGCTCTTTTCCAATGCTTAAAAATAGTTGCCTCCTATCATTGGTCCAGTGTATAGCTATTTCTGGAGCGAGGGAAAGCTTGGAACCAGTTGCTCCACCATAGCTGAAAATAAGATTTTTCCTTTGTTATTCATCAGTTACCTTTTCTAAGGTAAATAATCAGGAACTCAATGCTAATCTGATTTTATTGCCATGCTTTCTATTTTTCCTTCTAAATTATTATCATTCTAGATAAAGATCTATCACTATTTATCCATCCATTGATCTATCTGCTGAAATATTCTGGGGTATCACAATCTGTGGGGTACAGTGGGTTAAAAGTCATTTGTAACTAAAAATACTTAAAAGTATGGATATTTGTGAATTTTTTCTTTTAATAAATTAAAAGGGATTTAAGGTTGATTATTTAACAATATTACGCTTCTTTGCATTTTTATATGCTTTCTTAAGCTGATGAGAGAAAAGTAAGTCTACAAAAATTGCTCTGTGAATTTGGCAGAACTTCACATACAACTGTGGGGCTATGTCTATCACATCATCATCCGTCATGCACATCAGGAGGAAAGAGGTTGAATCAGCAATATAGAATGGCTGCTTTAAAAGGATCAGAAAGTGACAGGTGATTTTTAGCTTTATGATATTTCTCTATATTAAAGAGAACAAGCTAATCTTCAAGATATTTAATTCATTTGTTAAAATCCTTAATCTTAGAAGTGATTTGCTATTAAAATCATGAAAATATGTGAAAATTTATAGTACTGATAGGGAGATTTAGCTATTGGTAGGGCAAAGCGTTCTAGGAAATAAAATATTTCAATGGGCTTATATATTTATTTATTTCAGAGTTTTACAGGGGTATAAATGTTTAGGTTACATATATTGCCCTGACAAGACAGAGGTACAAGCGTGTCCATTCCCCTGACGGTGTGCCCTGCACCAATTAGGTGTGGATATATCCATCCCTTCCTCCCTGTTCCCACCTGCCTGACACCTGATGAATGGGCTTTTAACAAATTTTAAGTCTGAGGTGAAAAGAAAAAAAAAATAACATAAAAAAATTGGTAGAAATATTAACTAATCTAGAAATAATAGATTGCTTTTCAAGTAAAGAAATAGAAATGCTATTTTAGTATATAGGAGAATTTTTCATAAATAATATAATCAAATATCATTACTTTAAACATTACAACACTAAAACCAACAAGCAAACATTTGACACAGCAAATTGTAATGGAAACAGTGCTGGATTCAAGAGGTGATGTGATTCTTAGACCTGTCTTTCCACATGAGGTTATTAAACCAGTCTGGGTCAGTTTTTACCTTTATTATCTTATAAATGAACAGATACACTAGATAATTTTAATGTTTTTTTATTCATAATTCTAGGTTTTATTCCTTTATATTAGAAAAAGTCCTGATTCACATTAAAGGAAAATCTATTTTTAGCAATTTTACTTTAGATATACTATTGGAGAAAAGTTTAAATAAAATCTTTTTATGAAGAAAATGAAATATTACAAACTATTTCACAGTCGAGTATAATCATACTTTTCACATATGTAATTAAAAATTAAATTTTATTATTTTCTATAAATTGATAATTACTGCAGGTTTGACAATTGTATTTAACACTATCTTCCATAGCAAGTTTTTAGTCAGCCTGTTAGACATAAAGTCATAATCCAACTTGATGATTACCAAATTTCTATCTGACAAGTAAATTGATTTAGACAGGTCAAGATGTAGATGTTTATTCATAGTCACACATATCAGTCTTTTCCTACAATTTTATATTTAAGAGTACCACAAGCTTATGATCCTGTCTTGCAATCACATCCACAAATATGCTTTGAACTTGGTTTTGGTAGTTAATTTTTCTTACTGTTGACATTCAGGTTCTCATGGGAGATTCTTATTGCTGGACTGATAAAAAATCCATATCTATTGCAGCAACCAATTTTAATTTTCATGGCTATACTAAAAAATATATGAAACAAAGATGTTGTTAATTCAAAGTTTAGTAGCGTTCCATTAGTGCAAACAAGAATTACTTTTATACTATAAACCAATTTACATTCTTTTCAATGGCTTTTCTTTGAGTTCTACCATTTAAATGGTTTCCAGCTCTTTTACTTCCCTGATGATTTAGAGATTAATAATTCCATTGAAACAGAATGCAGCCAAGGGAAGTGTGAAAGAAAATCTCCAAGACTCCAGATACTTCTGATGTTCTTTTTGTATGTGAGTCACTTAAAAGGAAGAGAGTCATTGAAAATGCAATTTTTAAAAGATATTTTTCAGAATATGCTGGTGATTACCTGAGTAGGGTGATGAGGAATAGAAAAAACAGAAATGATTTACATGTTTTTAGTTTATTCTCTGCCAGGAGGAGAATTATCAGATATTGATTGCTAAAGTTTCTCAACAGAATAATGGGAACAAAGATGATTACTGATTTGTGCAGTAGCAAGGAATCAAAATATGAAACACATAATGCTAAAGCTGAGAAGAAGGATAAAATTGCTTGTTTGAATAAAAGTAATGAGAAATAGATATTGGAAACCAAATAGAAGCTATAAAAATGAAAAATTATATTATTCTTTAATGTTTCATAAACATAGTTCATATCAGTTTGCATTGGATCCTCAGCAATCCTTCAAATCTAAGCTTGAGGGGTTTTCTCATTTTTATATCTAAGAAATCTGAGGCTTAGAGAATTTAGGTGATTTTTCCAAGTTCACTCACTTTTAACGTGGTATATATAGTATCCAGATGAACATTTTCTCTCCCTATATCAATGTTTTCTTACATTATCTGGTCATATGTGTTTTCAAATATCCAGAACTCATGTTAGACACTACTTTAGCTATTTAGAAACTATAGGAATGAGTATATCTGGATAATTAATTGTACCAGAGAGATGAAGAGAATTAGTTACTTTCAGTTTTAATTTTTATTGTGAAATAATGTAAATAAAAAATCTTTTAAACTTTTTTAATAACTGGTAATCACCATTAGGACATTAGTTATTGTGAAGTACTATAACTGTATGTATAAATATATTGAAATATTGGGCTAAATGAGCCACAAATATAAAACCTAACCTAGGTGATTTAAATTATATTAAGAACTGGTTTAACACTGCCTATCAATTTTTGAAGCTCACAACTGCCAAACATTTGAATAGTTAATAAATCAATATGAAACAGACCAACTGGCATTTGCCTATACTTGCCTTTCCCCATTTATGATGATTGTCCATTGTCCTTTTGAAAATAACAATCTAATGATTCTTCCACCTATTATTTGTAACAAAAGATATTTTAATATAATTGTCTAGATGCCACTCCTTGTCAATTAGTTCATGCTATATATTTTTCAGCAAAACATCTAGATTTCTAGACTTTTAGAGAAAATGCCACCAATCAGAGCACTTTCTTTTTTTAAAAGGGTGTGTTAATCAGTCATAGGGATGCAGGAGCAGTCTCTGAGTCTTCACTTCTTTCACTCGTATAGTGCTGATATTTTGGGGTAATTCTAGATTGCAAACTATTTACCATGCATGAAGGGATAGGTTCCCTTTTCCTTGGTAAATATGTCGGGCAGGAAACAATCACTGCTGGCAATCCCCAAAGCCTCAGACAATGCCTAGAGGGGCATCTCAACCATAATTACAGCCATGGAATCCTTCATTTTTTTCTAAAATTATTTATAGAGCACTACTAATGGAGTTCAGAGCATGCCACCCCAAAATATCACTATTGGAGATCAGATTATGCCACCCTAAAAGATGTCATTTTGACATATTGCTTCCTTTCAGCTACAAGAAATAGAGAAGCAGTCAAAGCAGAAAAGTTCTTTACCTGTCCCTCAAATACCCAAAATAAAGTGTAAAGCTGCCCTTTTGTAAAGGAAATTTACATCTATAAAGAATATTTTCATTAATAAAGTATCTGTACTTTATTAATGAAAATAATAAATGCTATAAAGTTACGGGAAGACAACTTTTATCAGCTGAGAGACTTTTATCTGTATTAAAAAGGCAACTTTTATTCACTATACATTTTGTTTCCCACCTTCCTATAATTTGCCCCCATCTCCCCTGCCCTCCAATCCCCAAAGCCCTATTTCTTTCTACAGCTCGGGTTGATATATAAACCTCAATCATCTGGCTACTTTTCTGAGTCTCATATTTCTATGGGACTCCTGTGCATACATGTGTAACTCGAATTGTTTTTCTCCTTTTAATTTGTCTTCTATCAATTTAATTCATGAACCAGCCAAAAAACCTTGAAGGGTAGAAGGAAAGTATTTTTTCCTCTCCTACACTACTAAGTGCCAGATACTCTCATGGGTACTGAGTGTGGTATTTAGCGGTGAGCAAAACAGAAAATGATTATGGTCTCATGGACTTACATTATTTGGTAGGGGGAAGACAGGTGAAAATAAAGAGGTTCTTAGTAAGAGAGTTGTCAAAATCAGGCATATTTTAGATGAGATTCAGATATTGAGAAATAGAACTAGAATCACAGAAGCAAGCAAGAAAAAAAAGAATGTGTAATGGTTTAGAACAATTGACTCAGATGTTTATCTTCTTACATCTTTGTTATCAAAGAGCAGTTGTTTCACTCTGTCAGTGCTTCGTCCACAAAGCTGCTAGATAACACTGATTTAATAATATTTTTCAACTGTTAGACAAAATTCTATCATGCTCATTCTACAAGGAAATGGGACACTTTCTCCCTGCCTCTTGGTTTACTTACTCTTTCACAGGGTTGAGTTTCAGATTATGTGTTTGAGTCCTAACTGGTTCTTTTTTATGATGGGAGTTCTGGTAAAATAGTGTGATCCAAGTGTGGTATCTGCATAAACGTTTATGTCTGGTTCTGGTACTGACCTTTGGGGCAGGTAAACATGTGATACAAACAAAAACTCTGTATCTCTCAAAGTTTTGGAGGCAGAGCAAACTGTCAATGGTGACAACAAAAAGATATGTGAGACATCAGCTCTATTGCTGGCCTTATATTGAGATCTGCCACACAGGGGAGCTCAGTAGATTTGGCTTTTGTGCTCCTCAGAAACCTTAAATTTGAGCTCACAGAGCAGGATCTTACTATTATAACTTCAGCACAAGGAAATGGTGTTCATTAGTGTAATGGGCCACTGACCTTCACACAACCCACTGCTCTGCCAGAATCAGAAAATGGCATGATTGTCCTCTTTGTAGAAGGCAGGGTTACCAGATGTTCTAAGAGAGGTTAAAAAGCACACGAGGTTGTTAAGCAGGAGGAAAAGGAGATACAAGAGGGCCATGAAGCACTGCATCTACATCTCTCATAATACTGTACATATACAGGTATACACAGAGTACCTGGACTCCGGGTTTAAATTACGGGTCACCCACTTTCTGGTATAGCATCTTTGGGCAAATTATTTAGGATTATACCTACAGTTTCTACCTAATAGAGTTGTCCTGAAAGTTAAATAAATGCATGTAATGCTCTTAAAAATTCTTCACAAACAGTAAATGCTTTTGACAGAGTTTGTAAATTTCTTCTCATCCCTACATCTGTTTTCTCCTTTTTGCCTTACCTGATTCCCTAGCTAGATACTCCTTTACAAATTCCAGTGTGGCTAGGTTTGGACTTGTGCTGCGAGAAAAGTACTATGTATTACTTCTTAGGGTCACACTAAATACCAAGACAGAATAGAAGCTTCTTTCTTATACTCACAGGATGATTTGAACCAGCTCCAAGGAGTGAACTGGCATTACTGTGTCAGTCTTTGCTCCCATAAGGATGAGACCCTTGGGGTCACCGTGATCCATAGAAATAGTATTTAATCCTATTTCTCAGGTGAGGAAAATTTCCACGCTGTCAGTTTTGTAGAATTTTGTAGATGTATATGGTTGTGATGTGTGGTAATGAGGGGAGACATAAGGTCATGCTTGAGAGGTATCTGAGGTTGAACATGATTCAATTACACTGTCTTGGAATAAGTGCTCTTGCTTTGACCAGGGAGTCAAAGTGAACCTTGGAGCAATTGAAAAACTAGGTTAATAAAAATGAGCTGGATTAGGGAAAGTAAGAGGGGAAAATCCTGGAGAAGCTGACATGGCTATGTTTTGAGTGAATATCCTGTGATTTTGTAGGTTGGGCTAGCCAGATTTTAACAAATGGCTTAGGATGGGTCAGACAGAAAGACATGCTGAAAGTCCTGGTAAGCTGGCCTCTGGAAAGCTAATATTTTACAGTAATTATTGACATGTGTGGCTATATCATAGTGCCTTTTTCTATTCATGTCAGAAATTTAGTTAGTAGTGGAGTCTTTTGTTCTTGGTGTAGCTGTGTCCTTAGGAAAACATTTTGATAATTTGTTCTCTATAGGTCATGAATATCAGTTATTTGATGATTTTTTTAAAGTTTGATTTATTTGTTTGTTTTTAATTTAGTTGAATGTTACACGTGGATAAAATAAGAATCCCTATTTCAGAAGCGCCAATATACCCTCATCTTTTTGGAAAATAGATTAATGATCTTTGTTAAATATTGAAGAGTATCCATGTTTACATTTATTTCAAATATTTAATTCTGTCACTGAGGATCAAACTTGCCACATCTTTGTAACCAAGACAGTAAGATTTTGCAAGGAAAATATAAGAGTAGTGAAGTATCACAAGAATGGAAAAACAAGAACCGTATGTACTCACCATCAAATGGTATTAACTGATCAACACTTATGTGCACATATAGTAGTAACATTCATTGGGTGTTGGGCAGGTGGGAGAGGGAGGAGGGGATGGGTATATTCACACCTAATGAGTGCGGTGTGCACCATCTGGGAATGGACATGCTTGAAGTTCTGACTGGAGTGGTGCAAAGGCAATATATGTAACCTAAACATTTCTACTCTTGTAATATGTTGAAATAAAAAAAAGAAAAGAAAAAAAGATTTAATAAGGAAAGATATTAATAAATTTAAGTTTTTATGATGAGTGTCTTGGGCTATCTTGGGAGACATGCTCTAATTTCAACCAGAAATGCTTCAGTTGTATTTATACAATGAGACAAATATGGCAGCCCATTTCATAGTAGACCTTTCATGTCTGTGCTGAGGTTGTGATTTATATATATGCCTAGTGAAGGCAGCGTTTTCTCCAAAATTTCCATTACCTAGCAGGCAAAGAGATTACTCCCTAAGAGAAAGATAACAAGTCTAAAATCCTAGGTTTTTTTTTTTTTATTTCAGCATATCATGGGGGTACAAATGTTTAGGTTATGTATATTGCCCTTGTCCCCTCCCCCATCCACAGACAGAGCTTCAAGTGTGGAGTACTGTTTAGCTATAAGAAACAATGCTGATCTAGCACCTCTTGTATTATCTGAATAGAGCTGGAACACATTCTACTAAGTGAAGTATCCCAAGAATGGAAAAATAAGCACCACGTATACTCACCATCAAATTGGTTTTAACTGATTAACACCTAGATTTTTTAAAAAATATTTATTTATTTATATTTCAGCATACTATGGGAGTACAAATGTTTAGGTTACATATATTGCCTTTGCTCCACCAGAGTCAGAGCTTCAAGCATGTTCATCCCCTAGATGGTGTACACCATGCCCATTAGGTGTGTATATACTCATCCCCTCCTCCCTCTCCCACCTGCCCGACACCCAATGAATGTTATTACTACATGTGGACTTAAGTGTTGATCAGTTAATACCAATTTGATGGTGAGTACATGTGGTGCTTGTTTTTCCATTTTTGTGATACTTCACTTAGTAGAATGGGATCCCAGATATAAAACCATCCTCATATAGCCACCTAATCTTTGACAAAGGAGACAAAAACATACACTGGGGAAAAGAATCCTTATTCGATAAATAGTGCTGGGAAAATTGGATAGCCACATGTAGAAGACTGAAACAGGATCTGCACTTTTCACCTCTAACAAAATCATCTCACGGTGGGAGTAGACTTAAACCTAAGGCATGAAACTATAAGAATTCTAGGAGAAAATGTTGGAAAAACTCTTATAGACATTGGTCTAGGCAAAGAATTTATGAAGAAGACCCTAAAGGCAATCATAGCAACAACAAAAATAATAAATGGGACCTGATCAAATTAGAAAGCTTCTGCACAGCCAAGGAAACTATCACAAGAGCAAACAGACAACTTACAGAATGGGAGAAAATATTTGCATGCTACACATTTGATAAAGGGCTGATAACTAGAATCTATATAGAACTCAGGAAAATCAGCAATAAAAAATCAAACAACCCTATCAAAAAGTGGGCAAAGGACACGAACAGAAACTTTTCAAGAGAAGATAGACTAATGGCCAAGAAACATATGAAAAAGTGCTCAACATCTCTAATCATCAGGGAAATGCAAATCCTAGGATTTTTTTTATTTATTTTATTATTTTTTAATTTTTATTTCAGGGT